>ML780426.1:211539-268429 GCA_009831015.1 Picea engelmannii | reverse complement strand
TATGAGACTAGATATGGAGGGAAATAATGAGTAAAATCTAATATGTTTTGTACTCGTTATCCCTCACCTACATCCTCATATATGAGGGTATGAAGGTGAGAGTGCAGGTGGGGGTCGGGGGTAGGGGGGATAATGAGTAGAACATAAGAGGGTATATTTTACTCAATATCTCCCCCCACCCTCATATAAGTGAGACATGTTCCTTCAAGATCTGAGATCACTAGGAAGTCCAGTGAAAAAAGGGAAATATATTTCCTACCCTCCCAAAAGTTCTACTATGATTTCACTACATCCACACCACCAAAAGGTCATATGTCCCTTTCATTCCATCGAACATTGTCTTATCACTATTTTGTTGTCACCCTTTTATTATTAATGAATGGAGAGAGTGATTCAATGAAATGGACATATGACAACTTGGAGGTGTGGAGGTAGTGAAACCATGGTACAAATTTTGGTGAAATCATGGTACAAAGTATTTATTAGGGTCTTTTTCCCTGTTTAGAAATTGATAGGGGATATCCATCTTGGAGAGTCTTCCTCCATTACTTAGATTCATAGGTCCAATCCATTTCAATTGCAACAATGGATACACCTTTGGTTATGGAGCCTGATTATCTTCCTGACTCAGAGGTCTTGTGTTTTTCAGCCGTGTTTATACCCCATGAAGACTTTAAACCCCAGAAGTATGTACACTCTTCCATGCGGGGGACTGCAGAGGGGGGGTACCTCCTCTGCGGGGTCCAGGGGAAAGCGGGCCCTCGGCGGGGGTTCGAGGGTGAAGCCCCCGAAGGAAAAATTTCCTTGTAAAAGTATATTGTAATTTCATTGTAAATATGGGCCGTTCATTATAAGGTCGCAGATCTAATGATAGAAATTATGTTAGGGTTTTTTCCCCTAGAAGGCAACCCTCTTTTATGAGGGAAATGTATTGCGGCTATGTACGATGGTGAGTATTGTATTATGAGAGTGGAGACTGTGAGAGAAAGAAGAGGAAGTTACAGCGGGTTTTGTTGTAGGTTGTATCCCTTCATTTGCTGGATAATAATAAAGGAAGGATCTGGAAATTTCTTTGGTGGATGTAGCCCACATTGGGTGAACCACGTAAATCTGTGTCTCTCTTGTATTGTGTATCTTCTGTGTTTTGTTTCCGCATTTATTTTATTTTATTGCTCTGCGGTCCTATTTTTCTGACATGTGGTTTCTACCAAAGTCTATAGTTTTTCCTTGTCTCTATCCTTTTCACAGGCTGATAAAATCATTTTATGTTTTCCCTTGTTCATTTGTGCACCCTAGTCTCCCTGTTTTCTCAGCTCCCAGCCAGTCGTCCAAATCCTTGATCATGCAACTCGCAACCATGAACACAAATCGCAACTTTCTTAAACAATCTATTTTGATATTAAAGCATAAGAAAAAGACAGTTTTAATCTTTCAACAGTGAATATTCTGGGAACAGTCCATATCAATAGCTCATGGATGTTCGGGAGTGAAAACTTGCATGAAGTATAGCACCAGAACAAAAGGCCTCGAAGTGAATACGAGTCGTTTATCTTAAAGGGGACAGGTGGCAGTTGTTCCAAGACTTTGAGGAAATGAGATTCAGGAGATTTTAAATGAGAATTCCTTAGAAATCTCGAAGTCCAGAAGGCCCGAATTCCTAAAGGCCCAAAATGGATCTGAGTCATTGATCAGCCAGAGCCACATGTCATCAGATCCAAAACTCTAGGTAAAAGAACATGGATAAGTAATCTAAATTTGAGTTTTTATTTTCCTGAAGTCCCGAAGACCCACAGTGGATCTCAATTGTCCAAATCTAGAATACCACGTGTCATCAGATCCTCATCTCTGGAGGTTTTTCTTAGAGGGAAATGTGGTTTGAGAATTGAAATTCCCGAAGGCTGATTCGTGAAGCAGATCTCAGTCGTTGATTCGAAGAGAAAAGATCTGATATGTCGATCTAAAGTGCCATATCTGGGTCGTTGATTAGGAATCCTCATCTCAGATAACAATATCAATGGTCATTCTCCATTACGGGGTCGTAAGGTGCGCACGTTTTAAAATTTTAAGGGCGGTTTGCAATCGGAATAGTGGTTTTTGGAAAGGTACGTGTGGCGATTCATGGTGAATTGTGGTGAAAAAAAGGCTTTTCTTTCAAAACAACCTTGGTCATGCCCTCAATCACGAAATTGCATAGGGTCATGGCTCTAGGTCACATTGAAGATGGAGTGATGGAGAGGATATGTGCTAAAAACCTAAATAATCTATATTGGTCACAGAAGAAGATCTGCTTGGCCTTGAGATGTCGGGATTAACTCGAAAAATTCATATGGGACCACCTGGAAAAATTCATGAGTGTCAGGCCCTGTCCTGATCCCAATGAAGGTAGTTATTGAAGATTGGGGGCGACAGTTGAGACCTCGTCTCACCCCATAAATGGAAAGCGTTGGAGAGCACAACCATGAAAGCATGTTGACGATCCAAAGCTTCCTTATGGGAAAGTTTCATGTAAAACACATAGTTGAACTTGGCTCACATATGACATGAGAAAACCTACATAATATCACAAAGAAGGCCCCAACTAAAGGCTTTGAAGGCAGTGGTATGATCACAGTCTTGGAGGTTGCAGCATTTCTGGGTATTTATAAACAGTTTTGATATTTTGTTAAGGTCAAATGGTTGAGATAGGCTCCCTGATATTGTAGTATTTTATGAATAACACTGGTTATTTGGTTATGTATTTGTTTCTGAGACATCTTGGTTAATCTAAGTCATCTTTCTTGCTCCATATTATTTTCCTCTGATACTGAGAGAGTTCATGAATGACTGATTCACATTAATTTTTGTAATTGTATTATGATGAATGTTTGATTATAGTGTTGTTATAATTTCTTTCAGTTTCTTTGAGATTTGAATTCAAGAGGATCTTTTGTTTAAGTTTTTCCTTCTTAGGATGTTGCAAGACCTAATGTCCACAACAGACCTCTACACTCTCCTCATCAAAGTCTTCCCTCTATTCACCCTTACTCCAAATTACTGACTTAAGTTGATTCCAGACCTCAATTGCTTGTGCATGGTAGTCAAGATTTTTGAGTTAGAATGTTATTATCATTGAGTCTTCTCCATTTGACCACCTAAAACTCATTTAAATTTACTGTATAAAATTATGGGTACTGGGCTTACCTTCTATGCAATCTAAAGTTGATTTCTAGTGCTAACATTTATGGCGGTGTTGCTGGGGACGAATTGAATACTTTTCCCTATGATAGAACAACAAAGAATATTTGATTCTGAAGGTGCATCAGATATCAGTACCATTGAATATTGCAACTAACATATGGCAACTCCATTGTTTCAGTTCTGGTTCTTAAAGGCAGACACAATAGGCCCACTTCATTGCTTCCTCTAGCAACGTCTGAAGCTGACCCAGAGGAAATTATCATAAAGGGAAAGACCGCTCAAAAAGGTTCCTCCACTGTTGTACCAAATTTTTATGATAATTTGCATAATCCCTCTTTACAAACTCTAGTAACTGTTTCTAATTCTCCTATTATACAAATTGTTGGAGTTTCAATAAATTTAAGTTTTGGGAGTTTTCCTATCAATTTCTCCCCTCCTATTATTGGTTTGGAAGGAGAGAGCTTTGACACCCCTTTATCCCCCGAAGCTATGAAATGGAAGGATATATATTTGACCTTAGAATACTTTCCTACTCCAGAATTTACTACTCCTCCTCCTATTAGAGTTGTTGCACTTACAGAAGGGGAAACCTATGTTACCTCTAGCCCCTCATCTTTATCTCTTATTGCTCATCCTTTTCATTTTTCTCCTAGAAGCACAGCCCCGGTCTTGCCCATACGAACTCCATCTCCTCCTGGTTCTCCTCTAGTTCACGTCCAAATGGAAAGTGCTAATCCTCCTAGGAACATGATGGTTGAGATATTTTCTACTAGATATTCCCCTTTGGTTTTACCTCAACCTATGAATTTTCTCCCAGCAACGGACTACCTTAAGTACATGCCCCAGTTCATGGGGGAGGGAGACGTGACTGCAAAAGAGTACCTTCCTTCCTTTTATATATTTGCAAAGATTTAGGTCATTGAAAATGAAGATGTGTGGATGAGATTTTTTTTACAGAGCCTTGATGGTGATGCCAGGGACTAGTTTAAGGACTTGCCTCCTAGATGTATTGACAAGATTGCTTCTTTGGATGATTCATTCTTAAGACACCAGGGGAATAAAAAATATCTCCTTTATTATATTACAAAATTTGGGGTACTTAAGAGAGAAGAGGGGGAATATGTTTCAAACTTCTCGAAGAGATTTAATAAGATGTATAAAATTATACCCTCTGAAATTAAACCTACATAAACGTCTTCCAGCATGACTTATGATAATGCTTTCAACCCTAATTTTTGCATCATGTTGAGAGAAAGCAGAGATACCTCCTTGGCTCATATGAAAGATCCATCCCTTGAAGTAGAATCTAATATATTGGCAGCTGACAAACTTAGGAGTAAAGATGATAGAGATAGAGGAAAATGTAGGTCTAAAACTTCGACTTCTAGTTCCTCTGTTGCCCCCCCTCAAATGGATGAAGTGACCAAGATACTAAAATAAATTTCTACTAGAATGGAAAAGATATAATTAGAAGGAAATTAGAGCTATAGGAATTCCCAAAATACTGAGAATAGGGGAAGTTTCAAAATACCAACTAATGCCCCTCAGATCATCCAAAGAGATAAGAGAAATAGGGATAGAGATGATTATAAAATCCAAACTCCTCTCCAAAATAACCTGGTTACTGATGAAAATGAAGAGGAAGAAGATATTGATCCTGAGAACCATTGCCTTGGAGATACCTCTTTCTCCCCCCATTTAACTCAGTCTACATACGAAGAGGCCCTCGTAAGTAATCAACTAAATGAGCTAAGCAAAGGATAAAAGAACAACAACGATCTGAATAGATATAACCTCAGATCCAAGAAGAAAGAAGAAAATCCTGACATTCCTGAGTAGCTTGTTAGAGCTAAGAAACATGCTAAATATATGACAGACAACAACAAAGAGAGGAAAGCACACAGTACCCCACCAGTGGTCAAAAGTCCTATCCTAGAGGTGAAGGAGATTATGAGGCATTCCTCCTCTTATATCTTTGAGAAAGATATTCAAAATATTAGGATCCCTGTGCCTATCTTAGAGTTAGTCAAGCACAAGGATTTCAAAAGGTGCCTATCAAAATTTTTCCATCCCGAACCTGCATCTCACTCCACAGACTCGGTTAACCTCCAAGATGAAAAGTCAGCTGTCATGTTAGGGCCTTTGATAGAGGATAGAGATGACTCCTCCCTCCCTTCTACACTTCATTTAACATCCATGATAAGGTGTTGCATAACTGCTTGATGGATTCAGGGGCATCTCACAATATTTTTCCTAAGATTGTCATGGAAGAGATCGGGTTGGAGGTTACAAAAACCTATCATGACCTATATTCTTTCGCCTCCAGAAAGATGAAGTGCCTTGGGATTATCAAAGACTTGGTCATGTCCCTATTCCAACTACCAATGAAGAGCATAGTCACGTATATCATAGTGGTTGATATTCCCCCTAAATTCAGGATGCTCCTGTCTAGATCTTGGATAAACATACTAGGGGTAACCTTGCATATGGAACTTTCATACGCCACCATTCCTGTGTTTGAGGGTGAACAAAGGAGACTCTACAGGGAAGCGCAACTCGCATACATCATCAGTGATGAAGAAAACCCCACCAACAATCCTATTTTTTCTTTTGACACTAATTTGGGATCCAACATATTGCAGCTCACTGATACTCCTAAACCTCCTCTTGAAATCATAAAACAATCCATTGTTTTTTGTGAAATCCCTCCTCCAACTACCCATGTTTGGAAGATGTTCTTTCATGGAGCCTCTTCTATGGAAGGTATTGGTTCTGGAGTAGTATTTGTTTCACTGTGTCAAGAGACCATGCCCTTGTCCTACAAGTTACTACCAAAAATGTAGTAGAGTATGAAGCTCTTGTTTTAGGTTTAAGGGATGCAAAGGACATGGGGATATAAGAGCTATCAGTATTTGGATATACAGAGATAATTGTTCATCAGATAAAAAATACTTATCAAGCTAAGAACCCTAGGCTTAGGACTTACAGGAATGAGGTGTGGGACCTAATTGAGAATTTCTTCTTAGCTTTCAACATTTCATTTATTCCAAGAAGGGAGAATACCATGGCTTATTCTTTGGCAGTTTCGACAATCCATTTAAGAATCCCACTGCCACCTAAACTCAATTATGATATAGAGATGAAATATATACCCTCTATACCTGACAATGTCAAGCATTGGAAGGTATTTGAGGATGATCTTGAGATCATAAAGTTTTTTGAGTCTGTCGATGAGTTCTCTGCATTACACATTGATCAGGATCATGATTTCAAAAGTAACCCTCATGCTGATGTATTTTTAAATAAAATTGCTAATCACCATATTGTTCAGCTACCTAGCAACTACATTCCAAAGGGACTAGTTCTTTTATAAATATTGTTCTATGGGAATGATGTGGAAGTAAAGTTTAAAGGCTTGACTGATGATGTTGATGTATCTGAGTGTAATATTGGTACAGAGAAGGACCCAAAATTTGTCAAATTGTCAAGAAAAATGTCAAGAGAACAAAGAGATGAATACACTGAGTTGTTAAAAGAATTTGTTGATGTGTTTTCCTGGACATATGAATACCTCAGAACATATGACATGAGTATCATTGAGCATAAGATCCCACTAAAGGAGGAAGCCAAACCATTTAGGAAGAAATTGAGACAATAAATACTATGCTACTGCCTATTATGGAGAAAGAGGTAAAAAAGATTTTGGATGCCCAGATTATCATTCCTTTGAGATTTTTTGAGTGGGTGGCCAACTTGGTCCCAGTGAGAAAGAAGAATGGAGAAATCAGACTTTGTGTTGATTTATGAAATCTGAACAGAAGCTCTAAGAAAGATAATTACCCCTTTCCCAATATGGAACACATATTACAAAGGGTGACAGGTGCATCTAGGATGTCTATGATTAATGTATTTTCTGGCTACAATCAATTCTCTGTCTTACCTGAAGATAGAGGGAAGACATCCTTCACCACTCCTTGGGTTACATTCATGTACGCTAAGATGACCTTTGGATTGATGAATGCAGGAGAAACCTTTCAATGAGCCATGTACATAGATTTTATTGGAGAGAAGGACAAGTTTGTAGTCATTTATTTGGATGACATAAAAATGTTCTCATAATATGATAAAGAACATTATGATCATCTGAAAAGAGTCTTCTTGAAATGTAGAAGATTTGGCCTCTCTCTAAATCCAAAAAAATCATTATTTGCCATGAAAGAAGGGAAATTATTGGGGCACATTGTGTCAGCTGAGGGAGTAAGGATTGATTCAAGCAGGGTAGAGGCTATCCAAACTTTTCCACTCCCTAGATCTAAGAAAGAAGTTCAGTCTTTCTTGGGGAAAATTAATTTTCTGAGAAGGTTTGTTTCAAATTTTTTTGAGTTGGTGAAGTTTATCACAACCATGTTGAGGAAAGGAAATGAAATCAAATGGACTTATAAATATTGTAACTCTTTTGACCAAATAAAGAAGGCCTTCATTGAGGCACATTTGCTCATCAGTCCTAACTACTCCAAGGATTTTCTGATTTTCTCTTTTTCTTCATTTGACATAGTAGCAGCTATTTTATTGCAGAAAAATGTCGAAGGGTTAGAGCAACCCATTTCCTTTTTCAGTAGGGCATTGAGAGATGTTGAAATAAAGTATGACATCATGGAAAAGCAAGCCTATGCTTTGCTTAAATCTCTCAAATATTTCAGATTTTATGTGCTACATTCAAAAGTCATTTCATATGTTCGTTCAACCTCTGTGAAGGAGAGCCTCATTCATTCTGACATAGACGGGAGAAGGAGCAAGTGGATTGCCAAAATCCTTGAATTTGATCTTGAAATAAAGCCTACCAAATTAGTTAAAGGTCAAGGTTTAGCTAGGTTGATGGATGAATCCAATTATAAAGCCTTGGGGATCAATTTCATCAACTGTTGTTTAGAGAATCAACAAGTTGAGTTGTCTGATGAAGATCCTAAAGTCACACCACCATTAGCAGGATGCACTTGGTACAATGACATTATATTTTTCCTACAGAAGTTACAGCCTCCTGATGGCATGGGAAAGAGAAAGGTAAGAGCTTTAAAGCTCAAATCAATTAAATATTGTCTAATTGATCAAGTTTTATATCGGAAAGACTCTTTAGGAGTGTGTTCATGGGTCTTAAATCCCTTAACTCAACAGTAGGAACCAAACCCACCATTGAGGCCCAATTAGACTCTGCAATTCTTAATAGTGAAATTGTTCTCCATATCTTGCGATCCAGCCAAATTATCGATGGGATTTATGTTTTCTTGTGAAGGCTCTTCCTTCAGTTTGTACTATTCTCTTTTGTATATTTTCTCTTGGGTGGGATAGATATGAGATGTAAGCCAGTATAAACCAACTTGGAAACAAAAATGGAATTAAGCTTAAATAAGGGGAAGAGGTTGAACTTGGGATAACCCGCTGCTCAAGCATGCAGATGAAAATTTTATACCACAGTCATAGTACTAATACATTAACCATGTGAGCATCCAATTACTGTCTAAGATACTAACAACCAGAAAGAAAACACATATGCAATGAGATAATGGCAAGAAAAATAATTCATCTACTAGAACCATTCATCACATAATAACACAACGATTCATATTCATCATTAAAGCAAAGAACAACAAAACATTGCACCAGATAACTTGACAACAAAATTAATTGCTCTTACTCATTACAACTACATTCATGAAACAGGATAGGAAATATTTATTCTCCATGTCCAATCACACATGCAGTTGATGAAAATGACTTGTCTTTGGTCAAGAAGGTGTTAGTAACATTTCTCGTCCGAAGCACAAGAGTGATCAGGTCTGCAAGTGGCACGATGAGTGTCGAGCGCTGCTCATAGAAGAAATCCATTTCGGGCCTAAATCAAGCGAGCGAGAAGTTTGATTTCAACGGTCAGGATGCATCCAAAGGATCAGATCAACGGGTGGCAGGAAATCACGGTTAGCGAAGTTGCACCGAGGATAGCGCCCACATCATGTGCAGGAATGAATGGTAGCCATTCATCCCAAAGGACACGTGGCACGAGATCTGGTCACGTTGGCTTTTCAGCAGTCGCGAGTTCAAAGGGTGAAGGTTTTATGTCATTGCACCTCTCAAAACCCTGAACCTCGAAGTGCCGATAGCGCCTAAGATCGGGCCCGTAGTATCGAGGGGAAGTCTCAGCCGTCCATATAAAATGAACACTTGGTGCATGATTAGGCTCCTCGCCTTATCGCCCATCGCAATTTCGAAGCGCAAGAAGCAGCTCCCTCATATCCTCGATGCACGAAGCAAGGAGAACATCCAAGACTTGGGGCCCACAACATCATCGAGTGAGTTCAGAGCCGTCAGATCTAAGGGGATGCGTGGCACCAACTCAAGACATCTTGGCATTTCACTCATCACAATTTCAAGAAGTGGGGATCAACCGCTTCCTATTCGCGAACGCTGAAAGTGCCTTTGAAAGTAAACACAGGGTCATAGCCCGTGGTCACTAGGGAAAGAAAAGAGCTGCGCAAAAGGGGCCTAAGGCGTTGGGTTCCAGTCATAGAGAGGCCCGTCATGACCTCCAGTTGCCATCGGGCCCGATCTCGATCCTGGTCTACGCTTGGAGTAAATGGAGGCAAGAAGGGGTGGATGAAATTTCCTTTCGTTCATTAAGTGTGAGGTATGGAGGGTTTGGAAAGCGGTCTACTCGGAGGGGTCCTGTGTACAGTTTTTTCCAAAGAAGCCATGCCAAAGTCCTCGAAGAGACAGAGAAGGTTGCACACGCTAGCTCAACACTTAATGGCTCAGCTACCCTCCTTGTAGGAGCCATACGTAGTTAAGGTGGCACTTGAAGAAAGATATTAGTACGAGTTTGACTAAAGGGACACCAAGCCTTGGGGGACTGGGCACGTCTCTATGAGGAAAATTTTCCTGAGTATATAGACTCGGTCTTTGTATTTTGTAATCTATCGATGGTAGAGAGAAGCTCCTGAATGTAAAGTTTTAACAGATACTTTAGCTTTTGGGTTATGCATCTGTATGTGAGATTTCTTGTTTAATGACAGACCATCTTCCAACTCCATCTAATTTTCATCTCATATTGAGAGAGTTCGTGAACGAATGATTCGTGCGAATTGTTGCAATTATGCTATGATGAATAATTTATTGTCGCATTATTGTATTCTCTGGTTTTTAGTGTTTGAATGTAAGAAGATCTTGCATTTAGATGCCTTCCCCTACAGTCTGTTTGAAACCTGAAGTTACGACATACCTTTGCATTTCTCATATACACGTCTTCCCCCTACTCACCCTTACTACAACTCACTGTATGAAGTTATCTAAGACCTCACTTGCCCATGCATGCCTGGCCTAGTTTCGGAGTTAGAACCACATCGTTTTGAGTTAACCTCCATCTAATCACCCCATTGAACAAATCGTGGCATAAACTGATGGACATCGGGCTCTGCTCCTGCTACAATCCAGGGGTGACTTCTGACGCTAACATTTTTTGGCGCCGTTGCCGGGGACGAAGTTGAAAATTTTTCCTGGGATTGAATGACATTAAGCCTCTGATTCTGAAGGTGCCTCAGGTATCAAAGACTTTAAAGATTTCTACTATGAACCTGGCGACTCCATTGTGATGGCTCCACTGTGGTGAACCTGTCATGTTAATTGTGGCTTTCAGAGGTAGACACACGCAGTCTCATCCACATCTACCTCTAGCTATGCCTGAAGCTGATCCGGAGGTGGTTCTCAGAAAAGGAAAGGCCCTTGAAGAAGAAGTTCCCACCACCGAACCAGGTAGTCTGCCGTCCCCTTCTGTAGGAACTCCATTTTCTCCTCCTCGGTTTCTTAATAGACCTCCTTCACAGGTTGACCGTTTCCTGAATTTTGAGAGTGTTCCTGCTGAGTTTTCCCCTCCTGGTCTGCGATTGGAGGGAGAAATCCTTGTCACTCCCCTCTCCTCTGAAGCTCTACCTTGGAATAGACCCAGGACCACAAAATATTTTCCCACTCCCATCTTTACCACTCCTGCACAAAGAAGAGTACCTACTGACTTAAGCTCGTTAGCCTTCTCCTTAAATCCCCTTCTGTTTCCCATTCCACTTCGAAACTCATTCCCAGGAGCCCCTTCACGAACTCCTTCTCCTCCAAGTTCCCCTCCACCTAATATTCATATGGCTAGTGCTAATCCCCCTCTAAATATAATGGACGCCATAGTCGCTACCAGATATTCTCCCTTAATCTTGCCTCATCCTATGAATCCTCTCCCTGCTGGAGATTACTTGAAATAAATGCCCAAATTCACTGGGGAAGGGGACGTAACTGCTGAAGAGAATCTGGCTGCTTTCTACAGTTATGCAGACAACCTGAACATTGAAAATGAATATTTCTGGATGAGGGTCTTCATCTAGAGTCTGGATGGTAAGGTCAGGAAATGGTTTAGAGGATTGGCCCCCGGATCTGTTGCTGGGATCGAAGCCCTGGATAATGCTTTCTTGAGGCAGTGGGGAGATAGGAAGGATTTCATGTATTACATGAAAGAGTTCAGGTCTTTGAAGAATATGGATGGAGAGTCTGTCTCTGACTTCTCCAAGAGATTCAATAAGATGTATAATAAAATTTCTGCTGAAATCGAACCCTCAGAGGCCTCGGCCAAGATTTCTTATGCTAGTGTGTTTGACCCTAATTTCTGTCTTTTACTGAGAGAAAGAAGAGCCACCTCCTTAGCTCAAATGAAAGATGCAGCCATAGAGGTGGAATCCAATGTATTAGCAACTGATAGACTGAGGAACAAGGCCGACGCAGATAGAAGAAAGAGAATATCGGAAACCTCAACTTCTAGACCATCGACGTCCCACCCTCAAGTGGATGAGCTGACCAAGATGGTGAAGTCTCTGTCTGCAGAAATGGAGAGGATGAAGTTGGAGGGGAGGAAGGCATATAAGGGCCCTCAAAACACTGAAAACAAAGGAGGTTTCAGTAGTCCAAACAATATCACTCCCTCAACTATGCAAAGAGAGAGGGGAAGAGACAGAGAAGACCAGAAAATTCAGGCCCCTTTCCAAAACAATTTTGTGGCCGAAGGGGAAGAAGGGGAAACAAATGAGCTTGATCCTGAAATCCATTGCTTTGGAGACACTCCTCCTTTTCCTCATCTTACTCAATCAACATACGAGGAGTCTCTCATGGATAGTCAGCTAAATGAACTGAGCAACGGAGACAAGACTAGTGGCGGCCAAGGTAGATATGATCTGAGGTCTAAGAAAAATACAATAGCACCTGATGTCCTTGAGCAATCCACTAGAACGGAGAAACCTGCTAATGAAGTAGAAAACACTTATAGAGGTAAGAATCCCCAACCCGTCTCTCCCATAGTCCAGAGTCATGTTCCCGAAATAAGAGAAATTATGAAGCTTACATCTTGTTTTAATTTCGAGCATGAAATCCAAAAGATCAGGATCCCTGTGCCCGTAACCGAATTAATTAAACATGAAGGGTTCAAGAAATGCTTCTCTGAGCTTTTACAGTCTGAGGTCTCATGCCTTCCCACGTACTCCATCAATTTGCAAGATGAAAATCCTGCAGTTATCTTAGGTCCTATGATAGGAGACAAGAACGACTCATCCCCTCCCTTCTACACTTCCTTGAACATACATGACAAGGTACTGCACAACTTCTTGATGGATTCAGGGGCTTCTCACAATCTCAGGCCCAAAAATGTCATGGAATAATTAGGGTTGGAAGTCACCCGAGCCTATCATGACCTCTATTCCTTCGACTCCAGGAAATTTCAATGTCTCAGGGTTATCAAAGACCTGGTCGTGACCTTGTTTCAGTTGCCCATGAAAAGTGTGGTCATGGATATTGTAGTAGCTGATGTCCCCCCAAGTTCGGTATGTTCTTATCAAGGTCTTGGATAAAAATAATGGGGGAAACTTTGCATATGGACCTCACATATGCTACTATTCCAGTGTTTGGAGGAGAACATAGGAGGCTATACAGAGAATCCCAATTGGCCTATATAATCAGTGATGAAGGCAATCCCACCAATCATCCCATTCTTGCCTTGGACACTGATTTAGGTTCCAGTCTACTGCAACTCACTCATGCTCCCGAGCCTCCTCTTAAGCTCAGAAACTAGTCCACCACTCCTCATCAATCTCCTCCCTCCATCACCACCGTCTGGAAAATGTTTTTCGATGGAGCCTGTTCCAGGGAAGGTGCTGGTGCTGGGGTGTTTTTTGTGTCACCTTCTCAGGAAACCATTTCCCTATCATATAGTATAGAATTTGAAACCACCAACAATGTGACAGAGTATGAAGCTCTTGTTCTGGGTATGAGGGCTGCAAAAGAAATGGGAATTAAAGAAATAAAAATATTTGGAGATGCTGAGTTGATTATCCAGCAAGTAAGAAATGCCTACCGTGCTAATAGTCCCCGGCTCAGAAATTACAGAAATGAGGTGTGGGACCTAATTGATAGTTTCTTCTTGGCCTTCAACATTTCTTTCATTCCAAGGGGGGTAAATACTTCCGTCGATTATTTAGCTGTCTCAGCTAGTTTTCTCAAAGTTCCTCTGCTGCCTATGGTCAAATCCGATGCTAAAATAAAATATAGACCCTCTATACTAGACAATGTTAGGCATTGGAAGGTATTCGAAGAAGATCTGGAAATCGAAAAATTTCTCCAATTTGTTGATGAATTTTCTGTGTTGCACATTGATCAGGATCCTGACACAGAAGATGACCCTCACCCTGAGGTGTTTTTAAATAAAATTTCTAACCACCAGATCATTAAGCTACCTAGCAATCACATTCCGAGAGGACTAATTCCTTTAGAAAGATTGTTTGATAGGAATTATGTGGCATCAAAGGGTAGGGTTTTAGGTGAAGATGCTGATACAGCCGAGTGCAACATTGGCACACCGGAGGAGCCTAAGTTTGTCAAGCTGTCAAGTAGTTTAACTACAAAACAGAGAGCTGAATATACTGAGTTGCTGAGAGAATTTGCAGATGTGTTTGCTTGGACCTATGAAGACCTCAAGACATATGACACATCCGTCATTGAACACAAGATCCCACTGAAGGAAGGGGCTAAGCCATTTAGGCAGAAGCTAAGGTAGATAAATCCCATGTTGCTCCCTGTCATGGAGAAAGAAGTGAAGAAGTTGTTAGAAGCCCAGATCATCATCCCCTTGAGATATTCTGAATGGGTGGCCAATTTGGTTCCGGTAAGGAAGAAAAGTGGAGAAATCAGGCTTGGTGTCAATTTCAGGAACCTGAAAAAGAGCTCAAAGAAAGACAATTATCCCTTGCCCAACATGGAAGACATATTACAGAGGGTAACGGGTGCATCTAGGATTTCCATGATCGACGGTTTTTTTGGTTATAATCAAATATCGGTCATGCCTGAAGACAGCGAAAAAATAGCCTTCACCACTCCTTGGGGCACATTCATGTATGCCAAAATGCCGTTTGGACTGATCAACGCAGGAGCGACATTTGAGCGAGCCATGGAAATAGCCTTCATCGGGGAGAAAGATAGGTTTGTGGTGATCTATCTGGATGACATAACAATTTTCTCCAGGTCTGACAAAGAGCATTGTTGTCACCTAAGAAAGGTTTTTTCGAAGTGTTGAAGGTTTGGCCTTTCCCTAAATCCCAAGAAATCTTTGTTTGCTATGAAGGAGGGAAAGATATTAGGCCATATAGTATCTACAGAAGGAGTGAGGATTGATCCTAGCAGAGTGGAGGCAATTCAGACCTTGTCCCTTCCCAGATCTAAGAAGGAGGTTCAGGCCTTTTTGGGGAAGATTAATTTTCTGAGGAGATTCATCTCGAATTTTGTCGAGCTGGTGAAACACATCACTGCCATGCTCAATAAGGGAAGTGAAGTGAAATGGACGGCCGAACCCAGGGAATATTTTATCCAAATAAAAAGGGCATTGATTGAAGAACCTGTGCTGATCAGTCCTAACTATTCCAAAGATTTCCTAATCTTCTCTTTCGCTTCTTTTGATATAGTAGCAGCGGTCTTGTTACAGAAAAATGAGGAAGGGCAGGAGCAGCCCATTGCCTTCTTTAGCAAGGCATTAAGAGATGCAGAGGTCAGGTATGAAATCATGGAGAAACAGGCCTATGCCTTAGTGAAATCTCTCATAACTTTCAGAGTCTATGTCCTGCACTCAAAAGTGACTGCATACATTCCTTTAGCCTCTGTGAAGGACATCCTTATCCAGCCTGACATTGACGGGAACAGAATTAAATGGATAGCCAAGATCCTGGAATTTGACTTGGAAATAAGGCCTACCAGATTGATCAAGGGTCAAGGCTTAGCCAAGTTGTTGGCTGAAGCTAATCGCAAAGCTTTGGGGATGGATTTCATCAATGCACAATCAAAAAATCAGCAGAATCAATTTTCCGATGTAGGCCCTCAAACAGAACCCTTGTTGGCTCTATGTCCTTGGTATAAGGATGTCATATATTTTTTGCAGGAGTTGTGGCCCCCAGATGGCCTGCAAAGAAACAAATCAAGAGCTCTGAAGCTCAAGGCAGTCAGATACTTCCTTATCGATCAAATTTTATACTGGAAAGACCCCCTGGGAGTGATTTTAAAATGCATGGATCCACAAGAGGCCGACAGGATCATGATCAAATTTCACAGTGGCCTATGTGGAGGGCACCATTCCTGGAAGACCACAGCCCACAAAATTCTCAGAGTTGGGTACTACTGACCCACCTTGTTCACTGATGTCCATAAAGGAGTTAGAGCCTGTATCCCATGCCAAATATTTTCAGGAAAGCATCAACTCAAGTCTCTGCCTTTACAACCTGTAGCTATTTCGGGACCTTTCCAGCAATGGGGCCTAGATTTTATTAAAGAAATCCACCCTACTTCCAGCGGGCAGCACAGATGGATCCTGACTGCGACATATTTCTTTACTAAGTGGATTGAAGCTATCCCCACCAGGAGTGCTTCCCACAAGGTGATCATTGGGTTCCTGGAAGACCTCATCGTAAGGTTCGGCTGCCCAAGGAAAATTGTTACTGATAACACAGCCTCTTTCAAGGCTGATCCGTTAGTCAAGTTATATGAACAATTTGGGATCAAACTGATTCAATCCACCCCATACTATCCCCAGGGAAATGGTTTAGCCGAATCCTCCAACAAAAGTCTGATAAGGATTATCAAAATATTATTGGAGGACAACAAAAGGGCTTGCAATTCGAAGCTGAAATTCACTCTATGGGCCAATCGGGTGACCACAAAGAGATCTATAGGCATCTCCCCTTTCCAGTTGGTTTACGAAGAAAAAGTTGTTCTCCCATCTCAGCTGGCTATTCCCGTAGTGAAATTCTTCCAGGATTATCAAGAAGAGCCCAATGACATGATCAAAAGAATCCATCAACTAGTATAAGTCCAGCATGCCAGAGAGAAGGTAATGATCAGAATTCAGCACCATCAGTAGGCGATCAAGAAGGTTTTTGATAAAAAGGCCAAGAAGGAGGAGTTCCAGACAGGAGACTTGGTACTGAAATGGAATGCTCCTAAGCAGGATAAGGGAAAACACAAAAAATTTGAAGCCCTGTGGATCGGCCCTTTCAAAATCTCTGAAGTATTCTCAAATAACACATACAGGTTGCAAGATTTGGAGGGAGAAGAAGTTTTCAGCAACCCAGTAAATGGGCATTTTCTTAAGAAATGTTTTAATTGAGCCTTCCATGGCTCCTATGTTTTGTAAATATTAACCTTTTTAGTTCTTTGTTTTTATTGTTTTATTGTTTTGGCTTAGTAAATGACTCCATAGCCCAACAACAAGGCACTGAAGCTGCAAAATGAGTCCTTAGAGAATCACAGGGACAACTCTATCCCCCATGGAGCCTAATGTTAGTAACATTTCTCGTCCGAAGCACAATAACGATCAGGTCTGCAAGTGGCACGATGAGCACCGAGTGCTGCTCATAGAAGAAATTCATTTTGGGCCTAAATCAAGCGAGCGAGCAGTTTGATTTCAACGGTCAGGATGCATCCAAAGGATCAGATCAACGGGTGGCGGGAAATCACGGTTAGCGAAGTTTCACCGAGGATAGCGCAATGGATAGCGCCCACATCATGTGCAGGAATGGATGGCAGCCATTCATCCCAAAGGACACGTGGTGCGAGATCTGGTCACGTCGGCTTTTTGGCAGTCGTGAGTTCAAAGGGTGAAGGTTTTTTTGTTGTTGCACCTCTCGAAACCCTGAACCCCGAAGTGTCGATAGTGCCTAGGATCGAGCCCGCAGTATCGAGAGGCAGTCTCAACCGTCCATATAAAATGAACACTTGGTGCGCGATTAGGCTCCTCGCCTTATCGCCCATCGCGATTTTGAATCGCAAGAAGAAGCTCCCTCATATGCCCGATGCGCGAAGCAACGAGAGCATCCAGGACTTGGGGCCCACAACATCATCGGGTGAGTTCATATCTATCAGATCTAAGGGGATGTGTGGCACCAACTCAATCCATCTCGACGTTTCTCTCATCGCAATTTCAAGAAGCAGGGATCATCCCCTTCCTTTTCGCGAACACCGAAAGCGCCTTTGAATATAAACACAAGGTCACAGCCCATGGTCACTGGGGAAAGGAAAGAGTTGTGCAAAAGACGCCTAAGTTGTCCGGTTCCAGTCACAGAGAGGCCTGTCATGACCTCTAGTTTCCATCGGGCCTGATCTCAATCCTGGTCTGCACTTGGAGTAAATGGAGGCAAGAAGGGGTGGTTGAAATTTCCTTTCATTCATTAAGTGTGAGGTATGGAGGGTATGACAAGCGTTCTGCTCGGAGGGGTCCTGTGTACAGTTTTTTCCAAAGAAGCCATGCTGAAGTCCTCGAAGAGACAGAGAAGGCTGCACATGCTAGCTCAGCACTTAATGGCTCAGCTACCCTCCTTGTAGGAGCCATGCACAGTTAAGGTGGCACTTGAAGAAAGATATTAGTACGAGTTTGACTAAAGGGACACCAAGCCTTGGGGGACTGGGCATGTCCCTGTGAGGCAAATTTTCCTGAGTATATAGACTCGGTCTTTGTATGTTGTAATCTATCAATGGTAGAGCGAAGCTCCCGATTGTAAAGTTTTAACAGATACTCTAGCTTTTGGGTTATGCATCTGTATGTGAGATTTCTTGTTTAATGACAAACCGTCTTCCCACTCCATCTAATTTTCATCTCATACTGAGAGAGTTCGTGAATGACTGATTCGTGCAAATTGTTGAAATTATGCTATGATGAAGGATTTATTTTCACATTATTGTATTCTTTGGTTTTTAGCATTTGAATGTAAGAAGATCTTGCATTTAGACGCCTTCCCCTACAGTCTGTTTGAAACCTGATGTTACGGCAGACCTTTGCAGTTCTCCTATACACGTCTTCCCCTTACTCACCCTTACTACAACTCACTGTCTGAAGTTATCTAAGACCTCACTTGCCCATGCATGCCTGGACTAGTTTCAGAGTTAGAACCACATCGTTTTGAGTTAACCTCCATCTGATCACCCCATTGAACAAATCATGACATAAACTAATGGGCGTCGAGCTCTGCTCCTGCTGCAATCCAGGGGTGACTTCTGACGCTAACAGAAGGACTTCTCAATTCAAAGCACCTTCAAAATAATTCTTAACAACTAGAAAGAAAGAGTTATTGCCACAACCATCGACCCTTAACTAATTGGTTGATGTATTTATTTATAATCTAAAGTTCAACTGAAAACAATGGCTAAGTGTAGTTTAAGCAAAGAAAAATACGCCATGTGGCATCATCTTCTAACACTTTCTTTAACAATCAACTCAAGATAGTTCTCTGAAAGGATGAATTTTCTCATACTCTAACCAACTAATAAACAGTTTGTCGCAAGTTTGAGCCCATGGGAACCTGTGCTTCTCCATTGGAGCCACATGTATCCCTCTGATGTCCATCGCATGCATCAGGTACTTCGCTAGACTAGATTTTAACTGATGTAGCATAGTTCGAGCTCTAATCGGATGGTCCATAAATCGTTGCACTTGCCCTGGTACCGCATCGGTCATCTTCAAGAGCTCTTCATCCCATAGTGAATCTTTCTTGGCATGTGACTTGACTATGTCACACAAGTCAACAAAATTGTCAGGGGTGCCGAAATTGGGGAGTCCGATATCCTTCATTTCTTTATTGATTTTTCCCCAGTGCTTCTGGCATCTGACTCATTTATTTTGAATTTCTCAGTCTGGGTTCTGAGACATCTTAGCCTAATACTCGGTTGATCACTTCATGTGATTAATACTACTTTTTCCTAACATTTGGATTCCATGTTCTTCTTTGTCTCAACCCTGCTGGACTGCATCAATGTACTCGAGTTTTTCTACTGCTTGTTGCACCCTTTCATACCATCCCTCCATGCCCTTGCATGTTGCAAGAACCATGAGAGTGTCCTCCTAGATGTCATCTATCCTTTTTGTAAAAAGGTGTCACTCTTTTCTGAATTGTTTGTAAGATTCTTCGAACTCACTTCTCAAATATACTACAGTCTGGGATGCTCCCTGGTAGTACTCAGCCAGGTGGTGTAAATGTTCTAGTTCCTTCAGGGTGGTGGCTAACTCATTTTCATCTTGTTTAGACCTATCTAGGGTGGCATATGAGAGTGGAATCCCCACACCGAGAAGATTTGACATTTGAGCATCAGTGGTGTTTATCAAATTCTCCTCTGTAGTGATGAGGATGGAGCGGTGCAATGTGAGCCTCCTCTTCTTAGTGGTTCTTTTGACGATGTCCTTTCTTTTTCGATCATAAGAGATCACATAGATATTCGCTACCTCGTCTATCGGTTTGAGTATCTACTGATCACCCCATGTGAGTGTGTTTTCCATGTTATTGGTGGTGTATACTTGTTCAAGGTCTAGTTTCTGAACTCCCTCATTGTGTTCCAAGGGCTCGACCTCTGTCGGTCACTTGTCGGGGACCTAAGTATTGAGCAGAGTAGAGATGTCGGGCACCAACTTGTTCCTTACTTGCTCATTGGACGTTGAATCGATGATTTCCTTTTGCAGGGATCCTTCCCTTGGTTCATCCGGTTTGGGCTCATCCTTTGGATTATCTACTCCGATTTTCAATGCATCAGGTCCCTTCGTTTTGAGGCCACTTTCGGGTTATGTTTCATTTTGTGGGGCCTCCTGGGTTTGGACCTCAGACTCAAGAGAAGAATTATTCTCACGTCCCTTTTCTTCTTGGACACATAGAGGGGTCCTTTGGGATGCCTTCATGCTCTCATCATCACTGTATACATTGAAGAACTCAACCAGAGAGTTAGGCGCACTTGTTTCTACTAATACCCAGCCTATCTTTGGTTGATTCATCGTGCCTATCGGGGAATTGGCTGGTGTTGTTGTGGATTCAAGGTCATATGACCCATTGGTGTTACCCAGGTTTATGAAATCGAGGCCACTTAGCTCCGTTGGGCATTCTTCTGGGCTATCGCTCAGAATACTTGGCAACCTGATGGGGTTTGGGATATCCCGCATCAGATCCATCATCTGCAGGGTGTGTTGATACATAAGAGTCCCTCTCTCCTGTGCATTCTAAACCTTGAGGAAATTTTTGTTCTGTGTCAGGGTTACCTAGGAAATCTCTATTGTTTGGATGGCTTCTTGAGGGGCTTCTATCGCTTCGACTGGTTCAGATGTTATCCTTTCTTCTCTGGTTTTGAGAATCTCTTGATTTGATTGTTCTAAGGTCATGGCTTGCTCCTCCCAAATCATTTCCTTGAATCTAGTTGCTTTAGGATCAACCATCATTGCCACCACCTCATTTCAGTCTTAAGCATTTTTTATGAAACTTTCATCCTCAAACTGGTCATGGGCATAAGGCCAATAGGAGATACCTATGATGCATGTTTCAAGACCAGACCCTTGGGATTGTTCTTGCGAAAAATACCAGTCTAGAATCAGAATTCCAATTGACTTAATCCTTCTTGCTTGGCCTATGTGGTGTCTTTGACCATGTAGAATCCAATATGAGACCCATAAGGTATGAAGGCCCTCTTCTTGTCCTTCACTAAAGTGATGGTGTAGCCTTACAAAATGGTCTGATAACAAATTCCCCCTAATACTAGTCGATTAGGGACATATATAGGTAACAGATGGCATACCCCTGTGGCATCAAAAACCCTAATGTAGGTCTTGCACTCATATAGATACTAGTGGCCTACTTTCGATACAACCCTTTTGGTTCCATCTGACAGCCTTGGGCACTCTTTCTTGAACAACAAAGAATAAATGTGTGTGATAAACTGGTCACAGATGAGAGAATAGGATTTCTTGTACATGTTTTCTCATAAGATTTTGAAGTATACATAGACGAGGAGCTCAGAGGCATGCTAGCTCAAGTTCATTCTAGAAAAGAAATTCTTGGCATAGATGACATCTAGTAGATAATAATCCATGTAGAAGGAAGGGGTTTCTCCCTCTTTCGGCGTCTGAGCTTGTCGTATGTAAGTGCTCAGCTGTTTGGAGATGATTGCACCCATGTTAAAATATGTTCTAGAAATGGCTACGGTATAAGCCAGAGGCATCCAAGACTCTGAAAATATGGCGCAGTCTTTCTCCCCATGCAATCAAAAAATGAGGGCCATTAGATATATGTAAGGCTTTCTCATATTGGTCATCGTGTACTAGCTAGAGGTCCAATTGGTGAAATTTTTATCCTCTCTCCACCAGGATGCCACAATCTTTCTGGTGTCATGCTTATGATTGAAACTCAAAACAAAATCAGTGTTCAAACGTTCCTCTGGCTCCCTAATATTGTAGTAATTCTAAACTTCTGCTGGGATGAAAACCCTGACCCATCCGCCATTGTCATCGTTAATTAAACACCTTTGTGCATCAGTGTGATCAATAATCCATTTCAAGATTTCGATGCAGGGGAATACCGGAGTCCTTCTTTCCACCATGTGCAGATAATCCTTACGGACATTCGAAAGAACTTCATCGTCGAGTCTTCTCGTATCAGGATTGTTGTGCAGGGTATATTCGGGGAGTTCCTCTCGCTTTATTTTCTTAAACAATTCTTCCCAGCGAGGGAATATTGTCTTGATCCCCATGTTCACCTCTGTGTCTCGAAAGGTCAGGGGTGGACGAAGGCCTTCTTGGTGGCTGTCTTGATGAATTCCACCATCTTTGGAGAAAATTCTGATTTCCTTGCTACTTCTATGAAGGAACCCTCTCTCGCCTCTGGTTCTTGTAGTTTTGGTGCTCTTGGGGATTTCTTGGTGGTGGGTTTCTTCAGAGGAATTGTTCCTGCAACTGAAAATGATGCTTTAGACATGTGTATAGAGTAACGTCGAATGAAAACATATGAATTGAAGTGTAAAACACCCATAAGCCGTTACATACCTGTAGTGCTTGCTAAAATTGTTGTTTTAATACTCACTGGACCTTAGAATCTTTCTCTGGATCGCTCATCTTACTCCTCTAGGTGCTATGAGCTTCTTTGCACGTAGAATGAGCTCATACACAATGACCCAAAAGAATATAATGAGAGAGATCCTACCAGTCGTATCAACTAGTTAATACGACTAATGGATGCAATTCAAAACAACCTACTGTCAAATCTCTACAAATAAATTCTATGTTGGTTGATGGCAGAGAAGTGGAGGGAGATGCATTGTATCGCGATGCTTAAATGGTCCTTTTGATTACGCATGAATTAGAAACTAATGTGAGATCCTGGAATTAATTAACCTTTTCAATGCGTCATATCTAGTGTATCTTAGAGCTAAGACGTCCCATCACGTCTCATTTCTCAGTGGACAAGTCAGGGATCGAAGTTACCTTGCATATGTTTCCATTGGTAACCTCCTTAGAAAACTTCTGACACTAATGAGTTTCAATGCACAACGTGGGCGATAAGATAAAACTTAGGCGGCCTATGTCAACGAGTATCACGGATCAGTGATCGGGGATTTGTTCAAGCGCATATTTTCTTTGCAGGTTGAATCTTCGTAAATCCTCGATGCTGAAAACATTTTGTCAGTCGATGATTGGTGATATCCTTCCTTTATTTACATGACGCTTACTCTCTTCATTTATTCCCGACACCGAAAAGGGTCAGTCATCGATGATATTCTTGCATAGCACCTATCGCGTAATTAAGACTCCCGTATGCCGACGTCGATGGAGTTCGGGGCTCAACTACTTTGGTCCTCTTGGGTGAAATTTGTCATCTCTAATCCTTCCCAATGTAAAATTCCTTTAGCGCGTCAGGGAGAAGTTTCGGTGGTCGATTCTTTAATTAAATGTTAGTCTTTGTTAATTCATAATGATTTTCGCATGCCCGAGCAACTTTGAAAGACTTAAAATGAAAAACAAAATATGAGCAGAGGAAAAAATTTCATACTAAGATCGAATTAGACATTTACAATAGATCAAGTGGTACCCAAAAAGTGAAATTTGACATAGACTTTTTAGGGTGTGTTGAGTTCTCAACAAATGGCGATTCACTGGGTGAAAGAAGAATCTTTGTTCCTTCCTCAGGGCTCGACTGATACAGAAGCATGTCGAGAAATTAACTGGTTTTGAATCTGAGCCTCTTTTACCCTTTCATTTTAAACTTCTTCGGTTGATGCTTCTGGGTCTTCCCATCGGGTTTTAACCTTTATTCCTCCTTCGTTTCCTGTAACCCTGACTCGTGCCCTTTTTACAAATGTTTAGCAAAGAATTCACTGGCATGAAGACTTTAGTTACCTCTACTCACTTTCTTTGGTGTCGCTCCGCTGCCAGTGAGCATCCATAGCCCCGACAGAGTCACCCCAACATCAAAGACCTTAATCTGCTGCCAGCGAGCATCTATAGCCCCGACGGAGATATCTGCATACCCTCTCCTACTGATCACTCTTTTGATAATGTTCATTTTATTTCAGCATCATACCCTGAGCGAGTGAGAGAGGATGACGTCTATTTATTTTGCAAAGTGAGATGGTTAGGTGGACCCTTTTATATCTTTGTATTCAGGTTCATGTAGTATTTTCCATATTTCCTTCTTACCCTTAAGGTCTTACTAAACCACTAGGCAAACACTTCTATCATTTCTTCGAAGTTGTTCATTTGGGTGGGTTAGATGGAGGGTGTTGGTGTCTAGGTATGAACGATTTATTCACCCTTTTTCCTACATTAATTTATCAATCCGGGTGTGTATTATTTCAAGGCAATGCGCAAGGTATATGCAGGGGAAAGAGCACAATCCATTCTGGCCAAGGGTTCACGATTAAGATTCAAAACATTGCTGTGAAACTAGATTAATTGCAATTTCGAAAAGCAATCATAAGAATTGAAACACTGTAACAACAAGAATAACTAATAAATAATACACACAGAAAGACGCAACACATGATCAGAAGAATGGGCCCAGCTCTCTGATTAGGGCTGTGTTAGTCACAACAAAGATTAAGACAACAAAATAGATGATGCTTTATAAATCTGAAAAGGGTTATTACAATATCAATGGGGGCATCCCCAGTTACAGGAATAAACTGTCTTTTATACATGGAGAGGGAGAACAACCTCTTTCCCCAAAACATGGTAACCGTATCCCCAAAAATATACACTAGTTGGAACGACACCAGTACCAGATAGACAAGATCAGTGATATGCCCAAGAATGGTTCAGGGACCTGCGACTCTAGCTGCACAACCTCCTTATGGCTTGGTCGTTGCTGTGAATAGCATATATGATGTGGGATACTGAAGCCTTGGTTCCTGTTCTCCAGAAGCTGTGGTCAAACATGTGTTTTAGTGCTACGAATAGGCAAAACTCTGCGACTTATTTCATTAATAAAATATTCCAATAGACAAGGCAGGGGTATTTACCTTACAGGTTTAGCATAGTAAACATAGGTAAATAAGTGAAAAAATATCAAAAAGGGTAATGGAAATGAAGCAGAAAGATAGCCCGATTTGGTGCCCAACATCTCCCCCCAATTAGCCTTCTACATGCCCTCATGCAGTTTGTTGCCTCCATAGGTATGGATTTCGTTGACTGCTGGCTTCCTGAAAATGGGCGAGATCATATTCTCCAGCCATCTCTGTCCCTAGAACTTTAAAACCATCTGAAAGGAGAACTTCTTTCCACCAATCCTCTGAGACAATATATACTAGAGTGTAATCTTCTACTAGCCACCAAATAGTGGGAAACTGAAACCGGATTCCTATCCACTAGACCCCGCATGTTCGAACGCATGCCACATACCTGGGCACTTTGGGGATCACTCGTGCAAAATTTGGTGCCCCAAAAGGTTCCCTATTCTAGACAACTGTAGGTGACATCATCCATCTTTTCTGACAGTAATCAAGGACTTCATCTTAAAATGTGACTAATTGTTTGACACAAATATCAAGGCACCGATTTTGTGTCCTTAGCATTATGTCTCTATTCCCCTCAATCCCCAAAAAGGTGTTGTGTTTAGTGAACATGGTGACTGACCTCTCATTTATCCTCTTACTATAAATGGATTTGTAACCTGATTAGATTCAAATGTGTTAAAAGCCTTCTGCCAGCTGATCTGGTTGAAAGTGTAAGAGGTGAGGGCCCTTAAATGAATGTCCCCCACATATGCGACCGGGTTGAATTCTCTATCCAGGCGCAGCAGATACCCATGCAGGTAGAATTCACACATCAAATGCTAAGTTGGCACGTTGTGGTGCCTCCTTATTCGAAGGAATTGTACACCATATTCTATTTTATAACTAATCTCATTTTTTATGCTCTCCATGCAGAATAAAAGAAAACGTTCATGAAAGAATAGAGAATAACAAGAAGAAGGGGGGTGACATGCCATCACCTATTGCGCCAAATTAAACATCTGGTCCTTATCAGTTTTTATCTCTGCCACTTGCTTTTCCAGCTGCTCCATATTGAGTTGCTGCTTCGCATGCCTTAATCTCATGATGTCTATATGATCCACATATTCAAAAATAGTTGTGGAGGCTCGTTCCTGAGTTCTTCTAACCTCATTTTGATACTAAGCCGTAGTAGATTTCCAAGTCTGTACTTCGCCCGCTAAGGCATACTCACGGTCTTCAAACAATCACTCAAGTGGATCTGTTTGAGTAGCAGTAGAGGTTATGGCTACCTGGTCCGTCTAAGTCTCTGCTTCTACTCCTATGGCTTTGGACTTTCTATCTTGCTTCTTGTATTTCTTCATCCACTTCTTCATTTTGTGTACCTATTTCCTTAGTTTCCTGACCTCCATCTAAAGCCGCATTGTCTCTTTAAACTGTAGCTGATGTTTTTGTTTGATTGGGAGTCTTACAACCTTCTCGCCTAGCTCTTCCATTGGCTCATTTGTCAGGACCGCTTCGCTTGGTCCCTCCTCTTTGCCTATGGCTATTTCCTCTTGTTGCACACTCACCGCGATCGATGGTGCCCTTGAGAGATGCTCTCCTGCTAATGTGTCTGTTTGAGTAGCATCCACCCCACACATTCGTGGATTTTGTGATAAAATTGGAGGAATGGAGAGATATTCTTCTGTGCGCCGAAGGGAATGAGTTCACCTTGCTCCTCTTGGAATAAAGGAGAAAACAGAGAACTGGCAGGGATCTTCAATATTCGATCTCGAGGTTGAAATTGGTTCTTGTGGGTCAGCGCCAACCTCACTCCCTAGTTCTCCTAGCACTTCCTCCATGGGTTCCATGGCTTACCTAGCTCCGAGCCCTTCTTGTCCTTGTTCCTCCTCTTCCATGAGTTCTATGGTTGGGGTGGTCATGACCTCTTCTTCATTCGGGTTATCCTCCTCCATTGACTCCATGGTGACAAGAGATCCTTGTGGGGTACCCTTGGTCGCAATATCAACCAATTCACTCGCTCCTGTCTATTGTGACCCCGCTTCTGTGGTTATCATGCTATCAAATTGCTTTGCTAGTTCCATAGGCGAGGCTGGTTCTTGTGGGACAGCCTCGGTCATGGTACTAGTGGGCCTTTCTATGTCAAATTCCACGTCTTCCATTGGTTCCATGGTTTCATCTTTTTCTTGGGGAGCAGCCTCTTCTTCAAATTCTTTAGCTTCCATCTCCATCTCTTCCAGTTCCTCCTGGTCAACATAATCATCTTCTCCTGCATTTTCCTCCTCCGTGGCTTCTGGTTCATCTTCCCTAGCATTTTCCTCCTCTGTGGCTTCTGGTTCATCTTCCCTAGAATTTTCCTCCTCTGTGGCTTCTGGTTCATCTTCCCTAGCAGCCATTGCGGCTGCTACTTCTTCCTCTGTGGAATCTGGAAACAATTCCTAGGGATTGAGATTCATCTGATGGCATTCATTACTAACAGTTGAACTAGCCCATGGTGGGTGATGACCGCCAATACCTGTCATGACTTCTGAGCCAAATGTGCCATTAGGTGAAGGCTTCTCCATAAGAAATAAGGCACATTTAGTGAGAAAGCCTCTGCTTGGGGAAATTACAGGTGAGTTAGTATTCAGAGATGGTATTTGAATATGGTGGAGTATATCCCTTCGCAAGTCATATATCTCATGATGAACTCTACTACTTCATCCCATGGATGCAGTAGCAAGTTTCAGGCATATCCTAGACCCTTCTGCATGATGCTTTCTCCCACCTGTAAAAAGGCTTCGGGAAACTTCGGAAGGATATTCCTTCTTGAAAACCATCATTGTCCATTTTGAGGGAGTCCACCAACTTCTGCAATGGCTTCCTCTGTCACAGGGATTTCAATTCCGCGGAGCCGAGAGATTCCTTCTCTCAAGTTGAGTGCAAATTTTGTCGCAATTTCTTCGTTCGACCCTTTCAACCTATCAAAGTAAACATTCCAGCCTGCATTCTCAAAGACCTGCCATACCTCCTGATTGTTATGAACTCTCATTGTATCTTCAGGCTCATGTCGCACATATCATCCACCCATTGCTGTAGAGGTGGAGTTTGCATGATTAATGTAGTTAGCTAGTAGGGGAAAATGACAGGGCTCCAAACCATCGACAACTAAAATAATGTCATGTCGCTTTTGGGGACAACGGATGAAACAGTGTTGGTATGTTTGAAAATGATGACAGATTGTGGTGGTACTATCAGAGATTTAATGCAACGTGTTGGGGAGGTGACTGATTATGACTCTACACATACGAATACGCATTCCAACATATCAAAGTTATGATTACGAAGTACTGAAATCATCGGATTCTGTTTGGTGGGGATCGTGTGTCATGAATGCTTTTCGTGGTATGTCGTTGTTTATTATGACGGTTCCCCCCCCCCCCCAACTTAATTACGACCATCCACAACATGTTTCGATGTCTTTTTGGAATATTTTAATTAAATCCATAAAAGTCAACGAAGATGTACCTAGGGACCTACCTTATGGTGGAGTAACATCAAAATGTCTTACGGAGTAACGGTAATAGGGCATAACAACAACAAGGAGTAACAAAAACACTGAGTAGTCAACAACGATGGAGTAACGACGATGACAGAGTAGCATCAATTATGGAGTAATGGCACCAGTGGAGTAATGACAGTTACGAAGTAACAACATCGGTGGAGAATCAACAGTTGCGGAGTAATGACATCGACAAAGTAACAACACCGACGAAGAATCAACAATTGCGGAGTAACAGAACCAGCGGAGTAACGACAGTTGCGGAGAATCAACAGTTATGGAGTAATGACACCAGTAGAGTAATGGCAGTTACAGAGTAACAAAACCGATGGGGAATCAACAGTTGTGGAGTAACGACACCGGCGGAGTAACAACAGTTGCGGAGTAACGACACCGATGGAGTAACGATAGTTGCAGGGTAACAACATCTAGTGGATTAACAGCACACACCAGTGGAGTAACAACAACATATTTATAGCAACACTGGTGGAGTAACGACGTCGAGTGTTACATTTCTCCTGGCCATATTCCTTTGTTATTCCTAAAAAATACAAACAAGTAAGAAATAGCAATATTATTATTATTATTATTAAAGCAGAGTGAGAGTGTCCTTCATTCCAACAACCATTAAATCAGATGAATAAGAAAGGTGTTTGACAAATGCATTTCTAGAGGTTGGGCAGTGGTATAGTTTTAGACGGTGCCTGTTTACTAAGAATGAGGTATGATTCTCATCTATTGTAATTAATCTAACCATTCCATTGTCGAACATTGTGTCCACTTGATATGGCCCCATCCAGCGAGTACAAAGCTTGCCTTTGAAATCTCTAAATTGGGAATCGTAAAGTAATTTCCAATCTCCCACATGAAACACCTTACTTTTGATAAATTTATCATGCCATTTCATTCTCTGTTGTTGAACAACAATGGTCTTCTAGACAGCTACTGATTGAATCTCGCCCAACTCATTCAACTATTCTAATCGGTGTTTCTGTGCTTCTGATAGGTCTAGGCCTACTTCTAGAGTTGTTATGAGTGTACTGATTTCAAATTCCATCGAAAACAAGGGGACTTTGCCATAGACTAATTCAAATGGAGAAAACCCAGTTCTGTTCCTCCATGTTGTTCTGTATGCCCATAAAGCTTCTGGAAGTTTCTGTGCCCAGTCCCGGCGATGACTTGCTCCTTTCTTTGTCAAGATATTTTCCAATGCCTTGTTTGTGCTTTCTACTTGCCAATTCGCCTAGGGGTGATAGGGGGTTGTCACTCTATGTTTGACCCCATATTTCTACATCAGCTTTCCTATCATGTGAGATGTGAACTGTGCTCCTCCATCCGACACAATTTCCCTTGGAGTACCATATCAGGCAAATATTTCTTCAAAAATAAATTCTGCCACTACTTGTTCCGTTGCTCTTGTGATCACTCTGGCTTCCACCCATTTACTTACATAATCAGTGCATACCAAGATGTAATATTTCTGATGAGAAGGTGGGTTAAAGGGTCCAACAAAATCAATGGCCCATTTCTCAAACGGTTCAAGGACTATCTGGGGCTGTAGAGGCATTTCATCTGCTTTCCCAGGTTGTCCCATCCATTGGTAGCTATCACACCTTCGGACATAATCCCGAGCATCATGAAATATGGAGGGCCAGTAATATCCCATTTGCATCACTTTGTGACTTGTTCTTTTATCTACAAAATTTCCTCCAGAGGGCCCATCATGTGTAGCCTTCAGTATCTCATAGATATTATCTTTTTCCACACAACGTTGAATCTGTTGGTCAACCCCTATATGAAAGAGATATCCTGCCATCCATGAATATCGGGTACTATGGTGAATAATCTTCCTTTGCTCCTTATATGAAAGATGATGAGGCACCTTCCCACGGAGTGCTAGCAGATACTGTAAAAAGATGTTCATCTGGAAAATTATCTTCAATTGGTGTATTCTTACCCTCATGTTCTATCCTATATAAGAAATCTGCAGCCACATTGTCCTTCCCTATTTTATCTACTATAGTAATATCAAATTCTTGTAGTAGCAAAAGCCATCTTGTGATACAACCAGGGGTAACAGGTTTATTCATTAAATACCTGATAGTTTCATGATCAATATGCACAAAGGTAGGATACCTGGTAATGTAGTGTCGTAATTTATTGATGGCGTAAATGACAGCAAGGAACTCTTTCTCAGTCATTGTGTAGTTTAATTCAGTAGGGGCCGAATTCTTACTAACATAGTAAACTGCGTATGGTATTTTGTCCTCTTGTTGTCCTAATACTGCACCAATCACTGTTTGAAAAGCATCTATATGAATATGGAAAGGTAATCCCCACTTTGACCCTATAAGGATTGGAGCGCTACAGATCAATTCCTTAATTCTCATAAAGGATGCATCACAGTCCTCTGTCCACACAAAATCTGAATCTTTTGTTAGCAATTGAAAAAGTGGATGTGCTACTTTAGCAAAATTTTCTATAAAATGTCTGTAATAACCAGCACAACCAATGAAGCTTTGTACCTACGTGGGAATTTTGGGTGTCGGGAAATGATGAATTACCTTTGTCTTTGCTGGGTCCATCTGGATTCCTTCAGTTGAGAGAAAATGTCCCAGAACAATTTCCTCTTCCATCATCATATGGCATTTTGTCGTACTCAGCGAGACACGCGCTTGTATACACCATTCGAGAACTTTTTCTAAATTTTTCAGCCCTTCAAGAAATGAATCCCCATATGGAGTAAAGTCATCAATGTAGATTTCAACACTGTCATCTATCAAATCAAAGAAGATTCCCAAAATTGCCCTCTGGAACGTTGCAGGAGCATTACAAAGGCCAAAAGGAAGGACCCGGTATGCGAATGTTCCCTAGGGGCATGTGAAAGTGGTTTTGTCCTGATCTTTAGGAGCTATCTGGGTCTAGTTATACCCACTAAACCCATCTAAAAAAGAAAAAAACTTTTTACCAGCCAATCTGTCCAAAACTTAATCAATAAATGGCAAAGGAAAATGATCTTTCTGTGTTGCCTTATTTAATTCTCGATAATCCACGCATATCTTCCATTTACCATTTTTCTTGGGGACCATTACTAAGGGGGAGACCCATTGGCTATCTGAGATGGGGTAAATAAAACCTACGTCTAGTAATTTCTTAAGTTCTTCTTTCACAACATTTTTCAATGTGGGGTTCATCCTTCTCTGAGGTTGTCTCACAGGACGACAATCCTCCTTAATGTATATATGATGGGTACATGAATTAGTAGGAATCCCTTTAATATTTGTATAATCCCAGGTGAAGGCCTCTTTGTGTTTCTGAAGGACATCCACGAGTTTCTTCTTCTGGGATTCTGACAGGGTTGGATTAATATTCAGGGTTTTTCCTTGTTCTAGTTCCACTGGGACACTTTCATTGGGTGCATCAATAGGTAGCTCCTCTAATCCTTCTGTTGTTTCAATTTTTTCCTGAGTCTCACAACTTAGGATAGATTCTAGGAATTGTTGATTTGTTTCGGAAACAGAGAAAGGATCATCCATAAAAGAGGTGATTACATCATCTTCCGATTCTATTTTCAACTGAAGGGCTTGTCCAACAGTGAGGACTGGCCTCAATTCCTCATTTTTTGTTTCGGGCTCTTTCCTAGATAAAATTTTCTTACTTCCTGTTGTTTTATGGATGGGTTTGGTTATGTAGGTGGGTATAACACTAAGTTATTAATGTTGTGCCCATTGGAAATATCCATGTGCCCTAATCGACACCCAATGCAAGCATCTGCAGTAGCCAGCCATGGTCTACCCAAAATCAAAGGATGGTTGCCCACCGAAGATTGCATCTGTAAGACCAGGAAATCTATGGGATAGTTCCATGAATCCACTGAAATTGTTACATCTTCCAATTTTCCTACAGGTTTGACTCTGGATAGGTCTACCAATTCCAATACTGTAGGTGTATGTTTCAAGATACAAAGACCTAATGCATGCATGGTTTCAGTGGTGATAATGTTGATGGCAGCACCCAGGTCTACTAGCACATTCAGAATCTGTACCCCATTAATTTGTATGGTCAGAATTGGGTTCCCCGAATCTCCATACTTTTCAGGCATTGACTTTCCCGTCATGAAATCTGATAATTTTCCCATAACATGAATGGTAAGGGGGTCTTTGGATTTCTTTGCAGGTTTCTTTGAATAGTGTTCCCTAAGAGTCTTTACATATATTGGCACATCCTTCATAGCTTGTAACAAGGGAATTTTAACTAATAAGTTTTGCAATTCTCCTAAAAAATCAAATTCATCTTGAGGGCTTGATTTACTCAAAGTTAGTCTCTCTGGGTAAGGTGGTTTAGATTGATGTTGTTTTACAGGAGGTGCCTGGTTTCTATCAGTTTGTTTTGGCTCTTTATTAATTGGTTATGATTCCTTACCTTCACTATTGAGTTGTTCAATGGTAACTGGAGGAGGTTGAACATTAATTTTCTGCCCTGATCGTAGATTCATTTCATACAACTCTGCAGTGGAAATGCTATATGAAGGTAGGTTAAGAATGTCAGCTTGATGAGATCCCTTGCTATTAGGATTCAAATCTGGTTGGATTGGGAGCCGAGGACGGGCAGGTTGATTACCCGGAGGCACATTAGAGGGAAGTTGGAGTTGTTGTTGTGGCATCAGCTGAGGAAACTTCCCAGGAGGGGATCCTCACCAAGTTGGAGCCCATGGGGAGCTCGAACTGGCTTGAGGGTTCCACTACTTCCATGGTGGAAACTGGTATTGTGGCCACATGGAAGGATAGTGCATGGACTGAGGATTCATATTAGAATTATTGAAACACTGATATGGATCTGAGCACATACCTTGATTTCCCATTGGTGTTCGAGATTTCCATGGCTTTCTAGACCCCATGAGGTACAGTTACTCCATGCCTTTCCCCATCCCTTCAAATACTGCATTTAGGCCTGGAAGGGAGGGGCATGAGTTTATTGCATGATTTAGCTCGCAGATTGCACATTCCTCTATGGAGTTTATTGGACATTCCCTCTCTAGATGCTTCTTTCTACACGTCGGGTAGAATATCGCCATACTCCTATCCAATTCCAGCTACTTTTATTTTACTTGCAGTGTATCCATCTATGCCGACAGGGTGTTGAGGATATCCGTCCTCAAATTGTCTAGAAGGTTTCCGATTTATGCTTTCGTAACACCTCCACTAGACCCTTTTGATGAGAAAATTCCTTGTTTGTTTCTTGCAAGCCCCCTTGAGCACTGAATGCATAATTCGCAGATACCTTCAAAACTTTCCTTAGAGATGCCTCCCTTTTCCACAATGTTCAATAGTTCCATTGAGTCCTCATGGAAAGATCAGAGGAGGATAATTTTTAGAATTTCCTTATCTAGGTCAGAGTGACCCGACCCATGTAAGGTGCACTTGAATCATTCTACACAATCTTCCAAACTCTCATCTTCTTTTTGTGCGAACTTGAAAAGTTCCTCCTTAATGTTTTGGGATTTACAGTAATCCTGGTATTTTTCCAGAAAAGTTGTCTGCATATCATCCCATGTGGAAATAGAGCTTCCAACAAGGCCCATGAACCATATTAGAGCCGTTCCTTTTAATGTAGAAGGAAAAAAATTTAACTTTTGGGCCTCCGTCGTGTAGTCATACCCCCGACACACTATGTCAAACTCGAATAGAAATGTGTCGAGATCTTCCGAAATAAGCCCATGAAAGTTTGGTAAGGCTGCTAATGGAATAGGCTTTGTGGGCGCACCAAATCCTAGATCTCCGATTGGAAACTTGATAGTGGAGGTTGTGGGAGCCATAAATATCTTCCAATAATCGTTGGGTATTTCACCAGGCTCTATAGGATATGGTTGAGGCTTCCTTACCCCTTGGATCCGAGTCATGTTAGCAACAATTCCTCAGTCCCTTGGTGATGAAAATACTCCTTCGATCCCTTCTCCCACATCCTGATGACTTGATCCCTCAACTACAACCTCCTCTCCCTTGCTGGAGTGGTCTGACTCTGTCAAGGTTCTTCTTGCGACCTCTTTCCCCTCTGTTACCAGCATAAGATTTCCCTAGTCAGGTATACTACTAGATGTTCCTTCAACTTCTGGAGGGACCTGTTGTGTCGTATCACCAAATAATGTTGTAGATAGCACTGGTTGATCTACTGATTGTCCCTCAGAATTCACTCTTTATTCCCTTGGCCTCATGGTTGAGCGAGAGGATGTTTCTGATTTAGCCTTTGTTATAATCTTCTAGACGTAGGTCTTTCTTCCCAAATATGGTCCTCCCCTCTTTGGGGCTCTCCCTCTGCCCTTGTTATTCGGTTCTTTGTTCATACAAGTGTTGGTATGATGGAAGGTCTTGGAATGAACCTAAAATTATTAGTCCCAAAGTAATGTGTCAAAGGACCATTCCTTCCCCAAGACGAAGAACTTACAAAAAGAAAGGCAGCTAAAAAAAAAAAAAAACAGTCTAAGGTTCAAGGCTCGAAGCAGGGAGTCAAAGGATTCCTCCCTCCCCAGGACAAGAACTAGGAACAAACACACACCACGAGAAGACCTAATACTTTCCAAATCTGAAGCAGGACATCAAAAGACTCCTCCCTCCCCAAGGTAAAAGCTAGGGTTTCCCTAAAAAAAACACACAAGGGTTTGAAAGAAGTAAATCTAACTGAGGGTCTGGAGCAGGGCGTCAAAAGACTCCTCCCTCTCCAGGACAAGAGACTGGCCAAAAACAAGAAAGAAAAAATAAAAACAAGCGGAAAGAACACCTATGCTCAGAACCTAAAGCAGAGTGTGAAAACTCGTTCTCTCCCTAGGACGAGAGATTGACCCTCTGGTTGTTCTGGATTGTTGTCTTGCACCTTGTTAGCCTCCCCGACAACGGCACCAAAATGTTGGTGTCCAGGTATGAACGATTTATTCACCCTTTTTCCTACATTAATTTATCAATCCGGGTGCATATTCTTTCAAGGCAATGTGCAAGGTATATGCAGGGGAAAGAGAACAATCTTTTCTGGCCAAGGGTTCACAATTAAGATTCAAAACATTGTTGTGAAACTAGATTAATTACAATTTCAAAAATCAATCATAAGAATTGAAACACTGTAACAACAAGCATAACTAATAAATAATACACACAGAAAGATGTAGCACCTAATCAGAAGAGTGGGCCCAACTCTCTAATCAGGGCTTTGTTAGTCATAGTGAAGATTAAGACAACAAAATAGATGATGCTTTATAAATCTGAAAAGGGTTATTACAATATCAATGGGGGCATCCCCAGTTACAAGAATAAACTATCTTTTATACATGGAGAGGGAGAACAACCACTTTCCCAAAAACATGGTAACTGTATCCCCAAAAATATACATTAGTTGGAATGACACCACTACCAGATAGACAATATCAATGAGATGCCCAAGAATGGTTAAGGGACCTACGACTCCAGATGTGTGGCCTCCTTATGGCTTGGTCGTTGCTATGAATAGCGGATCTGTTGTGGGATACTGAAGCCTTGGTTCTTGTTCTCTAGAAGTTTTGGTCAAACATTCGTTTTAGTGTTGCGAATAGGCAAAACTCTGTGACTTATTTCATTAATAAAATATTCCAATATACAAGGCAGGGGTATTTACCTTACAGGTTTAGCATAGTAAACATAGTTAATAAGTGCAAAAAGGTCAAAAAGGGTAATGGAAATGCAGCAGAAAGATAGCCCGATTTGGTGGCCAACAGAGGGTTCCTCAAAGAAATTACAACTTCCTTGATGCTTGTTGAGTTGTATGTGAGAGATGAGTTCGGGACAGAGTTCACTATGTTGCATGAATTAAGGTCAACCATTGTCTCGCTAAACACAACTTTCAAAAGCGTGAAATCCAGAAAGAAAAATAAAAACGAAAATAAAAGTATTTTGAAATCTTGAAAACACTAAAACAAGATGCCTCCCCTTTATTATTATTATTATTATTATTATTATTTTCTTCTATTTTATTAGAAATATTGTTTGAGGGCTTGGCCATTTACTAGGAGGGCTTCAGGTTCCCCCCCTCAGATTCTGTAACCGATAAGTTCCCACCCCAATCTTCTCATCCCCCTGGAAAGGTCCAATCCACAGATTCTGAAACTTAGAATGTTTCCCTTTCGACTCATTTTCTCTATCCCACCTTAGGACTAGGTCCCCTACTTCGAAGTTCTTCTCTTTAGCTTTATGTTTATAGAACCGTATTTTCACTGTCTGTTGGTGATCTAGGAATTTTGACTTAGCCTTTTCCCTCTCTTATTCCAACATGAGCAAAGTGTTGATTCTTTGTTGTATGGTCGAGGAGGGATCCCCGTTGGAATCTTGCGCTAGTTGAAGAGATGGAAGATAAAGTCCATTTGGGAGAATAACTTTTTGTCCATAAAATAGGAAGTACGAGGAATTTCCTATGGCTTCTTTGGGTGTGACCATATCAGCCCATAAAGCATTATGGAGTATATTATGCCAATTTCTTTGGTTATTTGCAACTGTCTTCTTTAGTATCCTTACTAGGTTTTTATTGGTCAATTTTTCCACCCCATTTCCTTGTGGGTAATAATTTGCAGAGTACTTAATTATGGTTCCTTTTTCCAAAGAAAACTCCATCAGTCGGGTTGAAGAGAAATAATTTTCATTATCAAAAAGTAGGATAGAAGGGACACCAAACCTTGTGATTAGTTGTTGCTCTATGAATTGGATCACCACTTTTTCATTTACGTGAGTGAAAGGGATAGCCTTTGCCCATTTTATGAAGTAATAAGTGGCATTCAGAATGTACTTGTGTTGTTTTGAATAGCTTGGTGTGATTTCTCCTATGATATCTAACCCCCATTGCTCCAAAGGCCTAGAGACAATCATTGGTTGGAGTGGGATTGCCGCTATATTCTCCCTCCCAGTGCTTACTTGACAAGTTTTACATTTGCTGGCATAGGTATGGGTGTCTTGAACAAGGTGGGCAAATAATAGCCAGCTCTCAGTATCTTATGAGTGGTGGTGTTTCCTGCAAAATTCCCACCAACAGGGCCATCATGGAGTTCCTTCAGGACTTTGTCTGCATCTTCACATTCAAGACATGTTAAGAGTACTCCATCACAATTAATCCAGAAGAGTATAGAATTTATGAGGCAGTATTGTGCATATTTTAACTTGACAGTTCTCCTTTCCCCGGGGTTGATATTTTCTGGGTAGACCCCATTGTGTAAGAGGTAGGTTAGATTCTTATACCAAGACTCAAGCCCTGGGGAAATATATGAAGCTTCACCACACCATAATTCCATTTCATTCTCCCATCTGGAATCTTCATTTGCTTGGTCCTGGGCTTCAGCTGCGAGTTTGAACAAACCTTGCCCCTTAACAAGTTTGGAAGGTTTTATATCTAGATCAAATTCTTGAAATACTGCCATCCATTTCCCTCTTCTTTCCCCCATCTCTTGTTGATTAAACAAGGATCGGACTGCAGGGTGAGGCACAATCACTTTGGTGTGGTGCTTGAGGATGTAAGACCTGAAGTGTTTTACTACCTTGTAAACCGCATAGGCTTGTTTTTCAATAGAAGGATAGTTAATATCGAATCCTTGGAGATTAGTGCTCATGAACGACACCAAAGATTCATTGTTTTCATCATCCTTCTGATTCAATATTGCGGATAACGACTAGTAGGAGGCGAAAGTATAGAGGAAGAAATCCCTATTGAAATAGGGACTTCGTGGCACAGGGGCCCGGGATATGGAAGTTTTAATATTGTTGAAAGCATCCTTTCATTCATCATCCCCCTTAAATTCGACATCTTTGCAAATCATCTTTTGTAAGGGTTTGATGATTTTCGTGAAATCGGGAGTGAATTTCCTCACAATTTTTTTTTACCCGAAAAATGATTGCATAGCTTTTTTGTTATGGGGAAATGGGAGTTGAGATATAGCTATAATCCTTTCTAGGTCTATGCAAATACCTTATTGGGATATAATATGACCTAGTCACTTACCTTCCTCGATGTCGAAAATGGTTTTATTTGGATTTAAGGATATACCGTATTTCCTACACCTTTCGAAAATTTGAGTTAAGTGTTGGAAATGTTCTTCTCTGTTCTTTGAATACACGGTTACATCATCTAGATACACTACCACACGCTTATTGATTATTCCTTGAAATGATATGTCTATGGCCCTTTGGAAGGTCGCTCCTGCGTTGATTAACCCAAAAGGCATATGTTTATAAGCGAAGGTTCCCCACTTGGTTCAGAAGGTGGTTTTTAAACAATCTTCCTTAGAATCTAGGACTCAGTTGTAACCCGAGAAACCATCCAGTAGGGAGAAAATCTCTGAGCCAGACACGATATGCAGTAGTTGCTCCATTGGTGAGACTGAGTAATTGTCCTTTTCTGAAGCTCTGTTGAGATTTCTAAAATCTACACATAAGCAAATTTCTACAGACTTTTTCCTCACTGGAACTAGATTTGCTACCCATGCGGAATGTATGACCTGGAAAATGATCTTGGCATCTAAAAGTTTCTTTAATTCTTGATACATGAGAGGTTCCAAGGATGGGTGATACTTTCAGAGCTTCTGTTGGAAATGTTTCACCTTAGGTTTTAACAATATAGTGTGTTGAATGATGCAGGTGTCGTAGGTTTTCAAGTCTCGGTAGGACCATGCGAAGACATATTGATATTGTCTGAACAGTTTGAGATAAGCCTTTCTTTCCTATTTAGATATGGTTTTTCTGAGATTCACATTCTTTGGATTCTTCGGGGTTCCGAGATTTATAATTTCATGTAGGGGACAAGAGTTGTCAGTCTTTGCGTTCTTAGGCCCCCTAAAGCACTCTTTCAAGTCAAACATATTTTCTAGATTATCTATCCCCTTCGATATGGTGTGAGATTTCAATCTGTCAATAGGCTGGCCTATTCGAGGATCAGTTTCTATCGCTTTGTCCTGGAATACCTCATTGTCAATGGCTAAATCTTTGAAATTGTCTTGATTATTCATGAAGTTTATGATCTATTCATCTCCTTCAAAGACCTTCCAATTAGAGATATTGTTAGGCACCGATGGTTTGTAGAGTAGTTCCACAGTGAACTGGAAGGCTTCATAGTCCTCCAGAGGTGACAGCCTCGAAGCAGTTGTGGCCAATGAATCAATAAGGATATTCTTTGCTCTGGGGATCGCGGTGATATTGAAAGCTTCAAAATTCTCCATTAACCTATGCACTTCCTGCTGATAATTATTCAGGTGCAGGGAATTGCAGTGTATAGTATTCCTTACTTGTCTAACGATAATCTCAGAGTCCCCAAAAAATTTCAATTCTCTGATGTTCAAGTCTATGGCTTTCTTTAACCCTTGTACTAGAGCTTTATACTCGACGATGTTATTGGTGCATTCAAATTCTAGTCTATAGGATAGGAAATAATGATTACCTTTTGGATCAATGAGGATGCACCCTGCCCCTAATCCTTTCTACGATTTAGATCCATCAAAGTATATGGTCCAAATTTGTGAAAGAAAATATCCCTTTTCTCCTTCCTCATTACTTTCTATCTCTCCTATATCTTGTTTTGCAATTTCTAACGCAGGGTCTTGGCAGAAGAGGGTGTCTTCTGTTTGTATCGGTGATTTCTCTTGAAATAACATTTCAGAGTTTTGAGTGAGGGGGACATCGGATAAGAGAGGAGAAAAGTTTCTAAAGTGGGAATCGTAGGAATAATTTCCGAGCACGGGGTAATCTGTGGATGAGGGTTCATTTAGGGTTTCTATATCAATGACTGTATGTTTCAGATATCTCTCCCTATTGATTCGAATCATATTCTTGTATCCCTTCAGTGGTATCCATAGGTGTGTCTAGTCTGTGATAAAGTATCCATTTAACTTCTCAGACCAATATCGACTTAGTAATAACCCATAGGCCTCTGGTATCTCTACCATGATGATGTCAATCACTTGCACAAATTTAGGATGTGTCGCTATTCTAATCATTACATCCCCGAGTTCCCCCATGACTTTGACCTGGGTCATGTCTAGCTGTATCATGTGTTTTTCGCTTTGTAGAGGAATGACATTTACTTTTTTGCAGATTGGCAAGCGCATAACGTTGGAAGATTCTCCTGAATATACCAAACACTTATGGAGATTCCTGTTGAAAACTTCGAATGTTTAGAGGAAAGGTGGGACAAAAGGATTCCCTTTCTTATTTTCCAAATAGGTATTCACAGTTAGTTTATTTACTAGGTTTGTGGGAGCTAGATTTATTTTCTGACCATTGCTAGTCATAGGGTCTTCTACTGAGTTCAAAGCTTGTAGTAGGAAGTCCTTCTGCTGAGGGATCTTGCACATGTCCATGACTGATATGTTCACCCTTAACTTCTTCAAATCTTCAACTACGTTGTAATTGAGTTTGGGCAATTCTCTGGTATGGATGCTTATAGGTTTCCTACTAGGAGCAAAAGGTGTTTTAGGGGGATTAGGGTGTGTCTTATCTCTCGAAGTTTGGCTAGAAGTGATGTATTTTGAGATAAGTGGACCTTTACTATGCGTCTACACCACCGATACCTCAAAAGGTGGTTCTTGAGACTCAAATAGGTCGTCGGAAGGCATGATCAGGTCGAGATCCCATATCAGCATGGTTGTATCTTGTGGTGGATCAACCTCTTCCTGGTCAACAATATTCATAACTGAACTGATCGATTGTTCTGTCAGGGAGACTTCATCTAGAAACCGATTGGCCATCAAATTCATGGCTTGCACCCATTGAGGGAAGTATATTTTAGAATGGTTCTCCTGATGATATGTACAGAAAGAATCAGATGCCACATTCCCTAGATCAATATTTAAGTTGGTTGGGGGAGGTTCAATTGCCTTGAATGATGGTTTCATTTTAAAGAATGGTTTGTAGGGCCTCTAGCCTTGGTTTCCTTCCCGTGCATGTCTCTTCATGTCTGTGATCTCATTTGATAGTTTCTTAACCATGCATTGTATATATTCTATGTCTCCATTACCTTTGTTAGGAATCTGTTCTGCTTCTTTCCCGAAACAGTCTAGTCAAAAGGAGTCCTCTCCTGGGGGGGTTGAGCTTCTTTCTTAACTAATGAAACTTGGCCTTATTTACACCCTTTCATCTAGAATTATATCATTTTGTCTTCTTTGAAATTATCACCTAGGGTTTGTTTAGCATCCCTTTTTACAAACATGGAATGGAATCCGGGAGAGCTTTAGCATAAACTTCGATTTGCAATTCCTGAGTTGGCTTAGCTTCGGGATGGAACTTGTTCAAGATAGTCGTGAATCTTTGATTGAAGTCTTTGAACCTTTCTTTTGAACTCATGGTGGCAGTTAACAACTCAGCCATCAGAGCTCCTATAGTATTTTCTTCAGGAAAATTTGTCTAGAAAATCTTTCTATAACTTCGTTCAGATAGTTATAGATCCTATCGATAGGTTGAAGTACCACGTGGAAGTCGAATTTTCAAGCGTATAGGGGAAAAGTATTCATACTACGTCTTCATGTTGGATGGTCATAAGCCTGATCGCTAGTATAAATGTTTTGATATGATCTTTAGGAAATCTAGAGGTTTCAGGATCGAACTTAGGAAGCAAATTCTTTGGAAGACATGGAAGGTTATGAAATGGTCCTGGGAGGGCCAACGTGTCTTTGTCTAACCAGGGTTGATTTTTCAGAGGCCGGTTACCCCTTTCATCATTATGGTCATTGTTACCTTCCATATATTCAAACACTAAGTTAAACTCTTCCTCTTCCAAAAAATCGTCTGATTCAGAGATGTCATCAGGTGGCTTTTCGGGTAACAAATCAAGAGGTTCTTGGATTTCGGTGATTGCAAAATCTATTAAGTCTTCTACCGAGTGTACGAAAATCTCGTCGGGAATACTAACCACTGATATTCTTTGTTGTTTTATTCAAGGGATTATGGGAGCTAAGGACAACGCACCGATCTATCGAGCGTAGGCTCTTGTGATTCTTATAAATTGATTTACTTCCTCGTGAGGAAGAGCGTAAGGTATTTCAGGGTGAAAAGGTTCTTCTTCGGGCTGGGGTGAGTTACTCGTTCCAGGAGTACTCAACATGTGTGGTATTTCTTGGGGATGACTAGCCATGCATGTGGGTTGTTTTGAATATATAGGTTGTTTGAAATACTCTATAGAATAAATATCTAGCCATTCATTCTCAAGCCCTCCTTCTAGCGCCAATTTTGTTGATGGGTCTTAAATCCCTTAACTCAATAGTAGGAACCAAACCCACCATCGAGGCCCAATTATACTCTATAGAATTCAATAGTGGAATGGTTCTCCAGATCTTGCGATCTGGCCAAATTATCGATGGGCTTTACGTTTTCTTGTGAAGTCTCTTCCTTCAATTTGGACTATTCTCTTTTGTATATTTTCTCTTGGGTGGAACCGATATGAGATGTAAGCCGATATAAACCAACTTGGAAACATAAATGGAATTATTCTTAACTAAGGGGAAGAGGTTTCACTTGGGATAACCCGCTTCTCAAGCATGCAGACGACAATTTTATACCATGGGCCTAGTACTAATACATTAACCATGTGAGCATCCAATTAGTGTCTGAGATACTAACTACTAGAAAGAAAAAACATATGCAATGAGATAATGGAAAGAAAAATAATTCATCTACCAGAACCATTCATCACATAATAACACAACAATTCATCTTCATCATTAAAGCAAAGAACAACAAAACATTGCACCAGATAACTTGAAAACATAATTAATTTCTCTTACTCATTACAACATCATTCATGAAACATGATAGGAAATAGTTCTTCTCCACGTTTAATCACACATGCAATTGATGAAAATAACTTGTCTTTGGTCAAAAAGGACTTCTCAATTCAAAGCAGCTTCAAAATAATTATTAACAACAAGAAAGAAAGAGTTCTTGCCACAACCATTGACCCTTAACTAATTGGTCGATGTGTTTATTTATGATCTAAAGTTCAACTAAAAACAACGGCTTAGTGTAGTTTAAGAAAAGAAAAATATGCCACATGGCATCATCTTCTAAAAATTTCTTTAACAGTCAACTCAAGATAGTTCTATGAAAGGATGGATTTTCTCATACTCGGACCAACTAATAAATAGTTCCTCCCAAGTTTGAGCACATGGGAACCTGTTTTTCTCCATCGGAGCCACAGGTATCCCTCTGATGTCCATCGCATGCGTCTGGTACTTCTCCAAACTAGAGTTTAACTGATGTAGCACAATTCAAGCTCTAATCGGATGGTCCATAAATCACTGCACTTGACCTGGTACCGTGTTGTTCATATTCATGAGCTCTTCGTCCCACAGTGAATCTTACTTGGCATGCGACTTGACTATGTCGCACAAGTCGACAAAGTTGTCAGGGGTGTCGAAATCGGGGAGTCCGATATCCTTCATTTCTTTGTTGATTTTTCCCTAGTGTTTCTCGCATCTGACCCATTTATTTTGAATTTCTAGGTGTGGGTCTTGAGACATCTTATCCCAATACTTGGCCGATCGCTTCATGTGATTAAGACTTATTTTTCCTAACATTTGGATGCCATGTTCTTCTTTGTCTCAACCCTGTTGGATTGCATCAATATACTCGAGTTTTTCTACTACTTGTTGCGCCCTTTCATACCATCACTCCATGTCCTTTCATGTTGTGAGCGCCATGAGAGTGTCCTCCTGGAACTCAGCTATCTTTTTTGTAAAAAGGTGTTTCTTTTTTTTGAATTGTTTGTAAGCTTCTTCGAACTCGCTTCTCAGATATACTGTGGTGGCTCTCTGGTAGTACTCAGCTAGGTGGCATAAATGTTATATTTCCTTCCGGGTGGTGGCCAACTCCTTTTCATCTCATTTATCCCTATCTAGGGTGGCATCCGAGAGCACCATCCCCACACCAAGAATCTCCGATGTTCGGGAATCGGTGGTGTTTATCAAATTCTTCTCTATAGTGATGAGGATGGAGCGGTCCAACGTGATCCTCCTCTCCTTAGTGGTCCTTTTGATGATGGCCTTTATTTTTAGATCGTAAGAGATCACACAGATATATGCTACCTCCTCTACCGGCTCAGGCATCTGTTTATCACCCCATGTGAGTGTGTTTCCTAGGTTACCAATGATGTATACTTGTTCAAGGTCGGGTTCCTAAACTCCCTCGTTGTGTTCCAAGGGCTTGGCCTCTACCTGTCGCTTGTTGAAGAATTGAGTATTGAGTAGAGTAGAGATGTCAGGCACCGACTTGTTACTTACTTTCTCATTGGTTGTTGAATCGTTGATTTCCTTTTGCGGGGATCTTTCCTTTGGCTCATCCGGTTTGGGCTTGTCCTTTGTATTATCTACTCCGGTTTTCGATGCATCAGGTCCCTTCATTTCAAGGCCACTTTCAGATTTTTTTTCCTTTTGTGGAACCTCCTGGATTTGGACCTCGGGCTCAAGAGAAGAAGTCTTCTCAGGTCCATTTTCTTATTGGACACGTAGAGGGGTCCTTTGGGATGCCTCCAGGATCTCATCATCATTGTATTCATTGATGAACTCGATCATAGAGTTAGGTGCACTTGTTTCAACTGATACCCGACCTATCTCTGATTGAGTTATTGTGCCTGTTGATGAATTGGTCAGTGGTGTTGTGGATTCAAGGTCATCTGACCCATTGGTGTTACCAAGGTTTATGAAATTGGGGCTGCTTGGCTCCGTCGAGATTTATTATGGGCTATTGTTCAGAAGCCTTGGAAACCTGATGGGGTTCAGGATATCCCGCATTGAACCCATCATCTATAGGGCATGTTGATACATAAGCATCCCTCTCTCCTATGCATTCTCAACCTCAGGGAAATTCTTGTTTTGTGTCAAGGTTACCTAGGAAATCTCTACCATTTGGATGGCTTCTTGAGGGGCTTCCACCTCTTTGAATGGTTCAAATGCTATCCTTTCTTCTCTAGCCCTGAGGAGCTCTTGATCCAATTTTTCCAAGGTCGTTGTTTTCTCCTCCCAAATCATGGCCTTGAATTTGGTTTCTTTAGGAACAACCATCCTTGCCACCACCTCATCCTAGTATTGAGCGTTTTCAATGAAAATTTCATCCTCAAATTGGTCATGGGCATAAGGCCAACAGGATGATACCTGTGATGCATGTTTCAGGACCAAACCCTTTGGATCGTGCTTGTGAAAACGACAAGTCTAGAATTGGAATTCAAATTGACTCAACCCTTCTTGCTTGGCCTACACGGTGTCTTTGACCATGTAGAATCCAATATAAAACCCATAAGGTATGAAGTTCTGCTTCTTGTCCTTCACTAAAGTGGTGTTGTAGCCTTGCAAAATGGTCCGATAACAAATTTCCCCTAATACTAGTCGATCGGGGACATATATAGGTAACATATGGGGTGCCCCTGTGGCGTCAAAAACCTTGATGTAGGTCTCACACTCATATATATTCCAGTGCCATACTTTTGATACAACCCTTTTGGCTGCATCCGACAACCTTGGGCACTCTTTCTTGAACAACAAAGAATAAATGTGTGCGATAAAATGGTTATAGATGAGAGAATAGGATTTCTTGTACCTATTTTCCCATAATATGTTGAAGTATACATGGACCAGTAGCTCGGAGGCATTCTAGCTCAAGTTCATTCCGGCAAAGACATTCTTGGCGCAGACGACATCCAATAGATAAGGGTTTCTCCCTCTTTCGACGTCTAAGCTTGTCGTATGCAAGTACTCAGTGGTTTGGAGATGATTTCACCCCAGTTAAAATATGTTCTAGAAATGGCTATGGTATAAGCTAGAGGCATCCAAGCCTCCAAAAATATGGCATAGGATTTCACCCCATGCAATCGGCAGAGGAGGGCCATTAGATATATGTAAGGCTCTCTTAGGTTGGTCGTCGGGTACTAGCCAGAGGTCCGATTGGTGAAATTTTTATCCTCTCTCCACTAGGATGCCATGATCTTGTTGGTGCCATGCTTCTGATAGAAACACACAAAAAAAATCGGTGTTCAAATGTTCCTCTGGCTCCCTAAGCTTGTAGTAATTCTAAACTTCTACTGTGAGGAAAACCCAGACGCATCCACCATTTTCTTCGTTAATTGAACACCTATGTGCATCAGTGTGATCAATAGGCCATTTCAAGAGTTCAATGCAGGGGAATACCAGATTCTTGCTTGCCACCATGTGTAGATAATCCTTACTGACATTTAGGAGAACTTCATCATCGAGTCTTCTCGTATCAGGATCATTGTGCAGGGTATATTCTGGGAGTTCCTCTCGCTTGATTTTCTTAAACAGTTCTTCCCAGCGATGGAATACTGTATTGGTCCCCATGTCTTCCTCTATGTCTCCAAAGGCCAGGGGATGGATGAAGGCCTTCTTACTGGCTGTCTTGATGATGGGCACCAAATTTGGAGAAAATTCCAATTGACTTGCAACCATTGGGGAGGAACCCTCTCCCACCTCTGGTTCTTGTAGTTTTGGCACTCTTGAGGATTTCCTGGTGGTGGGTTTCTTCGGAGGCATTATTCCTGCAACTGAAAATGATGCTTTAGACATGTGTACAGAGTAACATTGGACGAAAACATATGAATTGAAGCATAAAACACCCATAAGTTGGTACATACATGTAGTTCTTGCTAAAAATGTTGTTTTAATACTCACTAGACCTTGGAAGATTTCTACGGATCACTCGTCTTACTCCTCTAGGTTCTCCAAACTTCTTTGTGTGTAGAATGAGCTCATACAAGATGGCTCAAAAGAATATAATGAGAGAGATCCTACTAGTCATATCAACCAGTTATTATGAGTGATGGATGCAATTAAAAATAGCCTACCATCTAATCTCTGCAAATAAATTCTATGTTGGTTGATGGCAGAAGCGTGGAGGGAGATGCATTCTATCGGGAGGCTTAAACATTCCTTTTGATTTATGCACGAATTAGCAAATAATGCGCAATCCTGGAATTAATTAACCTTCTAAATGCGTCGTATCTAGCGTATCTTAGAGATAAGACATCCCATCACATCGCATTTCTCAGTGGACAGGTCGGGGATTGTCGATACCTTACGTATGTTTTCGATGGTACCCTCCTTAGAAAAATTATGACGTCGATGGGTTTTGACACACAACGTGGGTGGTAACATAAAACTCAGGCAGCCGATGTCGATGAGTATCAGGGATCGGCAATCAAGTATCTTTTCAAGCACGTAGTTTCTTTGCAGGTTGCATCTTTGTAAATCCCCAATGCCGAAAACACTTCAGCATTCGGTGATCGGCGATATCCTTCCTTTACTCGCATGACGCTTACTCTCTTCATTTATTCCCAACACCGACAAGGGTCATTCATCAACAATATTCTTGTGTAGCACCTATTGCGTAATTAAGACTCCCATTTGTCGACGTTAATGGAGGTTGGGGATCGGCTAATTTGGTTCTCTCTGGCGAAATTTTTCATCTCTAATCCTTCCAGATGCCGAATTACTTTAGTGCGTTGGGGAGAAGTTTCAGTTGTCAGTTCTTTAATTAAATGTTACTCTTTGTTAATTCATGATGATTTTCACATGCCCGAGCAACTTTGAAAGACTTAAAATGAAAAACAGAAGACGCGCAGAGGCAACATTTTCATACTAAGATTGAATTAGACATATACAATATATCAAGTGGTACCCAAAAAGTAAAATTTGATGTAGATTTTTTAGGGTGTGTTGAGTTCTCAACAGAGTGCTTTTGATATGTCTAGACCCACAAGCATCACTTATGGAGAACCAAAAGATAATGTATGATTTTCATGACAGTTTATGTGGGGGCATCACTTCTGGAGAACCACGGCCTACAAGATTCTTAGTGTTGGGTATTTTTGGCCTAGTCTCTTGACTAATGTCTGTGAAAATATCAGGTCTTGTGTCAAGTGTCAGAAATTATCTGGAAGGAAACAACTCAAGTCTTTTCCATTAAAGCATGTGGTAGCTTCAGGACCCTTTCAACAGTGGGGCATAGATTTTATTGGGGAAATTCATCCTGCTTCAAGTGGTCAACATAGGTGGATCTTGAATTCCACAGACTACTTTACTAAGTGGATAGAGGCCATCCACACAATAAATGCTTCCCACAAGATAATCATTGGTTTTCTTGAAGATATTATGGTAAGATTTGGTTGTCCAAACATAATTTTAATTGATAATGTTGCATCTTTCAAGGCGGAACCATTGATTAAGTTTTGTGAACAGTTTGGAATCACATTGATTCACTCTACTCCTTACTATCCCCAAGGGAATGGACTGGAAGAGTCCTCTAACAAGAGCCTTATTAAGATCATCAAAATACTATTAGAGGGAAACAAGAAGTCATGGGATTCAAAGCTTAAATTTTGTTTGTGGGCTGACAAAGTGACAACAAAGAGATCTTTTAGTATCTCTCCTTTCTAGCTTGTATATGGAGTTGAAGCCATTTTTCCTTCTCAAATTGCCTTACCAGTGGAGAAATTCATCCAAGACTACCAAGGAGAACCAAATGATATGATTAGGAGAATACAACAGCTAGTAGAAGTGCAGCAGACTAGAGAGCAACCACTGGACAAAACACATGACCATCGACAGAAGATCAAGCAGGGCTTTGATAATAAGGTGACCAAAGAGGATTTCCAGCTGGGAGATCTAGTACTCAAGTAGGATGCACCTAAACAATATAAAGGCAAGCACGGTAAATTTGAGGCCTTGTGGATTGGCCCCTTCAAAATTTCTGAGTTTGTTTCAAATAACACTTACAAGTTGTAGGATTTCGAGGATGCTGAAGTTTTTGGTAGCCTTGTAAATGGGCATTTTTTGAAGAATTTTTTTACTTGAGCCAGAAGTGGCTTCCCATGTCATTGTAAATATATTTTTTTATTTTACTTTTGGTTTTAATAAGGGACTCCATAACCCAAAAACTAAGGCACTGCAACTACTGGTTCTTGGCAGCTCACAGGGAGCATGCCATCCCCTGTGGAGCCAAATGTTATCACATGAACTTGTCAGAGTCCTATGGGTTAGTGGTCTCTCCCTAAGTCTATATTTTTTCCCTGCCTCTATCCTTTTCATTGGCTAAGTCTTGAATTTTTTCCCCCTTCGGCCGATAAAATCATTTTTTGTTTTCCTTTTTTCATTTGTGTGTCCTAGTCTCCCTTTTTTCTCACCTCCCAGCTAGTCGTCCAAATCCTTGATTGTGCAGGACACAACCATGAACACAAAGCGTAGCTTTCTTAAATAATATGGTTCGATATTGAAGCATAAGCAAAAGACAGTTTTAATCTTTTAGCGATGAAGATTCCAGGAACAGTCTAGATCAATGTCTCACAGATGTTTGGGGGTGTAAACTTGTGCGAAGTATAGCGCCAAAACAAAAGGCCCCGAAGTGAATACGAGTCATTGATATTAAAGGGGACAATTGGAAGTTGATCCAAGCCTTCAGGGAAATGAGCTTCGGGAGATGTCAAATGAGAAGTGCTTAGAAATCTCGAAGTCTCGAAGGCCCGAAATGGATCTGAGCCATTGGTCAGCCAGAGCCACGTGTCATTAGATCCACATCTCTGGGTAAAAGTGCATGGAGAAGTAAGCCATATTTGAGTCTTTATTTTCCCAAAGTCTCAGAGACCCGAAGTGGATCTCATCCGTCCAAATCTAGAATGTCACACATCATTAGATCCTCATCTTCGGAGGTTTTTCTTAGAGGGAAATGTGGTTTGAGAATTGAAATTCCCAAAGTCCAATTCATGAAGCAGATCTTAGTCGTTGATTTGAAGAGGGAAGATCCGATCCATTGATATAAAGTGCCAAAGTTGGGTTGTTGATTAGGAAGCCTCATCTCAAATCACAATATCAACAGTCACGCTCCATTACGGGGTCAGAAGGTGTGCACGTTTTAAATTTTTAAGGGTGGGCCACAATCAGAATCGTGGTTTTTGGAAAGGGACGTGTGGTGGTTCATTGTGAATTGTGGGGACAAAATAAGTTTTCTTTCAAACCAACCTTGGTCGCACCCGCAATTGCATAGGGTCATGTCCCTAGTTCACATATGGAGCGATGGAGAGGAGTTGTGCCAAAGACCAAAAGCGTCTATATTGGTCACAAAAGAAGATTTTCTTAGCCTGGAGACGTCGGGATTGACTTAAAAAATTTGTATGGCATCGCCTGAAAACATTCATGAGTGTCAGGCCCTGTCCTGATCCCGATGAAGGTAGTTATTGAAGATTGGGGGTGGTAGTTGAGACCTCTTTTGACCCCATAAATGGAAATAATTACGGAGCGTAGCCATGAAGGCGCGCTGATGATCCGAAGCTTCCTTATGGAAATTTTTCATGTAAATAACATAGTTGCGCCTGGCTCGTGTCTGACATGAGAAAACTTGCACAATATAACAGAGCATGCACCAAATGAAGGCTTTTAAGTAATTGGTACGATCACACTCCTGGTGGTTGTAGCATTTCTAGGTATTTATATACAGTTTTGATATTTTGTTAAGGTCGAATGGTTGAGCTAGGCTTCCTGCTATTGTAATATTTTATGAAGAACACTGGTTCTTTGGTTATGTATTTGTTTTTGAGACATCTTGGTTAATCTAAGTCATATTTCTTGATCCATCTTATTTTCCTCTGATACTGAGAGAGTTCATGAATGATTCATTCACATGAATTGTTGTAACTGTATTATGATGAATGTTTGATTATAGTGTTGTTATAATTTCTTTCAGTTTCTTTGAGATTTGAATTCAAGAGGATCTTTTGTTTAATTTTTTCCTCCTTAGGTTGTTGGAAGACCTGATGTCCACGATAGACCTCTACACTCTCCTCACAAAATTCTTCCCTCTAATCACCCTTACTCCAACTTATTGACTAAAGTTGATTCTAGACCTCAATTTCTTGTGCATGCTAGTCCAGATTTTTGAGTTAGAACGTTATTAGCATTGAGTCTTTTCCATTTGACCACCTAAAACTCATTTATATTTACTGTATAAACTGATGGGTACTAGGTTTACGTTCTATCCAATCTGAAGGTGACTTCTAATGCTAACAGAATCCTTATACCTCTACCTAATATTTCAAGATGAAGAGGAGGAGATAAAACCCTTCAGAACAAAGGGCCACACACCTCTAGGGCACAATTTTTTCCACCACCAAGAAACTCCTAAACATATGGTTCTAAGCGAAGGTTCTAAACCTAGATGGTGATGCAATATGAAGGAAAGTTAATTTAACTAGTACCTTATAGAATATTAAGATATAGGATATATGAACTTGCAAATTACTAAAAGAACTTTAATAAATGCATCTAATAACATTGAAACAAGGCAAAATAACATAAAATTTATTTTCGAGGGAGAGCATAAGGAAGGGTTGATCAACCCTACTTCAAGCAACACAAGTAAGGGTTAAACCTACAGATTGGGTAATTCAATTGATTTTCCATCATCATGTCTAGGGTCAACCCTTAGTATTCTTAAAGTTCTAGTGAGGATGAGGCTCTAAACAATTTGTCTTGGATTTTCATGATCTTGACTCTCAACTTGACGATATTTTACAAGTTTTGTATATTTATCTTGATGGGATGAACATTTTTTATTCCCATGAAACTATCTATGGTTGCAAGCCTAAACATTATTACTAAATATTGTTTGAAGGAACAATTGAATTCATACTTGTATTCAAATTCTTTTGATGTTGATGCTTATGAACCTATCAATTTTGGTTTGCTAGATTTGATTGATACATACATAATAAGGACACAAAGTATGATTATAGTATGTAACTTCTTCATGATTTCAAAGAATATGAATTGTTAACAAAATTCATTTATTGTGTTTACAATATTAGGGTTTTAAATGGAATTGGAAAAGGGATAGATCTATCAAAAAGCCAAATAAAGTTACTATCCAATGGATCTTTTGCTAACTGTATACATTAATTTAGGGATATAATGCAACTAATTTACATATTTACTTTACAAAGAAATACATATAAAGGGGAAAGAAAAAATTGAGAAGTTTGAACACAATGTAAACAACTTACTCTTGAGAAATGTAGCATTAACAATACCCAAAAGTTTCTTGCGTGTTTTTTTAAAATACGGATAAGATGTAAAGAGAATAAAAAAAATTGCAAATAAAACTTTGTATATGAAAAGTAAATGCTCGCATAATTAGAATTTGTGATAATTTAAACCAAAAAAATTATACTAGTTTATCTTGCCTATCCTCTTTATTCTTTGAAATCAAAACCTATACATGTACATGGACATGCCTCACAATGGTTGCTTGAAAACAGATTTATTGATATGCAATTCATGTCAAAAGTGATTGATAAGAATTGTATAGATAGACTTCGTTCTATGACAAATACCTCATTTGCATGTATCACCTACACAAAGGTAGTTTAACTTCTAGTAAAGGTTATGAATTTTTTGTGGATTGGGTGTATGCATAGATACTTATAGTTTTGAGATTTTGGCATTTCTAAGTTTCCAGACAATAGGAAGGCTTGAGGATTGTATCTTGTGGTTGAAACAAACATGTTACAAATAAGAAGTTTGATAATAAGGTGGAGTGGGGCATTGATTTAACATTAGAGCATGATAGGTGTGTAAGAAAAAATCACCACTTAGACATTATGTTAAAAATCAAAATTCCAAATATTGTTTTGCTTATATACCATTTAAATTTTTTAAGTTGTTTCATCTATGTATTTGTGAAGGTTAAAATATGGGAAGTTGTTTTAATGTTTTATTGTCTAAATTGATGTGGATATTTAACAAAGGAGATATTTAAAAACCCAACAAGTGTGTACAATTATCCAAAAGATATCAAGGCATTTTACATGTGGGTCAATGATGATGGAAATATTGTTGCCTCCAAGGTTGGACTTGTGTAGAAGGTATTATCCTTTCTTATTGTCATTTAGTATAACATAAATTGGTTTCTCCAAGGGACCTATTGAAGTTGGTAAATGATAATAAATCTAGTCTTATCCTCATTGTTTGGACAGAATTTAAGCTGGTGTATACTTCACAAGTCAGGGAATTGATGAGGGTTATAGTGTTATTCACTGAATTCAGCCTTGTTCATGTACATGGACATGCACGAATTTCGGCCTGTCCATCCACATGGATAGGGATGAATACCCACTCTCATTTATCTCTCTGCTATAAAGGTTGGGTTTTGGTCCCTAATAGCTATGTTGACCGCCAAGCTTTAATTCCTAAAGTTTTGATAGGTCAAATATTGCATTAGTTCCAATTTCAACAAAGGATTTTAGATGGTGTCATTTTCCTTGTTTATGGGTATGTATTTGTATTTGATTACTGGTTAATCTATTGCTGCTTATAGGTATCCCTGGTTTGGGTAAACTAGTAGTTTCGATTCATCATATTAAACTTGGTTTGTGTTTTCCCCTAATGATGTCTTTCTATCTCTCCCTTGATTTGTTATTGTTGTAACAAGAATGTTTGTTGGTGAATAAAGGAGGTTACTAGTGGGATAATAAATAGTCTTTGTTCCTAGTTTTTTTCCTCGTAAATGAATGAAGAAAATGGTGAGGGTAGTGTGTTTGCAGTTGGTTGCTCATTCATAGTTTTTTTCCATTTTTGATACGTTAAACTAAAGCATTCTTGAATATGTATATGTAATTTTTTGTAATACATCAAAGATCATTAAAATTATCAAGAAACTTTGTAAGTTTATAAAGAAAAATAAACATTAACAAGTTTCATAATCAATCTATCTTTAATATATAAATCAAAATATGATTCCAAACAAAAAATACTTAATATTGTAGTTAATAGTCTTTGTAAGGTGCCAGTAGGTCCCCTTTAAAAAGATTAAATTGGGTATCGAGCTAATTGTATGCATATGGATAAGTCTTACACACCTTGTTAATAGGAATGTAATTGTTGTCACCTATATTTTAGAAGATAGAAGTTTATTGATATTAGCTAGAGGGATGAGTTGGTTTCTTTAAATCGGCCCTATCCATGTGGAAGGACAGACTCAAATACGGGCCTATCCATGCGCATGGATAGGCCCAAAACAACATCTTGAGATCTGTTTATCGATCAATCCTACACTGACTATGAAAAACCACCCCCAACTACCTCACCTTCTTAACTACAACTAATTTAATTAGAACTAGTTGGAGGCCAAATAGAAATAGGTGTTGAGGTAAAAACTAATGTTCCTGATAAGTAGTTTCTTTCATGCAGGGAGGAAATGGGGTACATAATTGTTACACATGATTTTGGTCACTCTGGTGATATCTCAACAATGATGTATTCAGGCTCCCAACAAGGACTTTTTGCCTGAGAAAAGTGGCTCCTGTCTTTTTCCAAAAACATATTTTTAAGATGAGTTCATAGGCTTCCTATGGTATAGGGTGCAAGAATCCTTCATTCTCACAGGCCACCCACACTTAGGGTGTGAAATTCTCATAGTCTACTCCATATATAGGGTGCGACCCTATTTTTAAGCTTGGAAAGAAAAAGAGGTCATGAAGGTTCTAGAAGGGGATCTTCTAGAAAATGAGTTGCCATTCGTATGGTTGTCATTCTATTGACTTCTCAGATTTGGTGGGATCATCCTCATCCATGTAACCATCTCTCCTTCCCCTATATATTGAAAGGTTTCTCATGGAAAAGGTTAAGAAAGATTGAATGAAGAATTGGTGAAAGAATTGTGTGAAGAACCCTGCTTGGACAGGAGCTTGAAGACTCTATTTGGTCTATCAAGAGGAATTGGATCTTCTTCATGCTAGTGCAAAGAAAGTGTGTGTGTTGGAAACAAGGGTCATTGAAAGGAATCTTGCAACATAAAGACGATCAAGTAGTATCTTATACTTTCATATAATATAATACAGTGGCATGTCCCTTTCCCATAAAATCACTCATATTTTATAGCATAACTCCTTGATCATATGCATAAGTTGACATTGAATATACTTTGCTATCTTCACTTTGGTTGGTTTGTGTTGTCTTGGACTTGACATCACAAGAGCACCGGAGCGAAGCAGGAACAACACAGACCTAAGGAAGCGATATCAAGGTATGTCACTTATTCCTTCTCTTAGTAGATGACCCAGGGGATCAAATTTTGCTCAAAATTCAAAGTGCTCAGAATCACTTCAAATTGAATGGGAGCATAGGCCTCATCATTACGAACCCAGTGCAACTCGTTTGGTTTCAAACAAATGTCAAAAGAGAGAGATATCACATTCTGTTCAAAATGGCAAACAGGCAAAAAAAAGGGATGTTGACTGTACAGTCCGTACGAATGATGACGTGGTAGGCCGTACGACACGTGGCAAGTCGTACGACACGTGGTAGATAGTTATGTGGACATTTGTCATGTGACATGGTTTGTTTGCAACGAACAGGATGGCAACACGTGGCCCAATCAATGGCCGTCACGTGTCACATGTGTATTGGTTTAAAATCTTTGCAATTGGCAGGACTCGACCCCATGACCTCCGGGCAGGGGAAGAGACTTGGGAAGGGCCACCAACCAGCATGCCACCATTTAAAACTTATTATATATATGGCATGTTATATATTTAACATTGCATTAGTGTATGGTTGGCGGGACCGGGCTAGGGCTTAGCCCTAGCCCCTGGTCGTATATACAATACATATGACCATTATTATATCATTGGCATGCGCGCACGGTTGCGTTTTGATTTGGTTTCAACGATTATGCAAACGACCCACCACTTGTCCATTAACCATTGTCTTTTGGAAACGGGGCCTATTTTTTCACTTGTGCACGGTCATATGGATCACACGAACATAGCCTTGGCGGTTAGGGGCTAGGTGCACCCATAACCATCCTACAATTTTCACGGTTTGCACGGTTGCGTCCAGTGTTGAGTTTTAACACTTAAATATGCATGTGGGCTAGGTTGAGCCAACAAGGGTGCAATTTGTCGATGTAGACACTACTACATATTGTAAAAATTCTGACATTTTATTTGCGGCATTATGGACAAAATTGTCCATATTGTCGCAAAATAGAGGAAATTTATAAAAAAAAAAGTTCATGTTGCCCGATAACGTCGGTCTTGCCACGTTAACGTCGCTCTTGCCACGTTAACGTCTCTCTTGCCACGTTTTCCACTGGAACGTCGCTCTTGCCACGTTTTCCACTGGAACGTCACTCTTGCCACGTTTGTGAAGATGTATGTCACAATTGCCACCTTAACGTCGCTCTTGCCACGTTTTCCACTGGAATGTCGCTCTTGCCACGTTTTCCACTGGAACGTCACTCTTGCCACGTTTCTGAAGATGTATGTCGCAATTGCCACGTTAACGTCGGTCTT
>ML780426.1:163805-176748 GCA_009831015.1 Picea engelmannii | reverse complement strand
TATCAATGAAAACTCATTGATCCATCTTCATCTATGCATTCTCATCAAGGACACTACATATTATATTACATAAATCATCATTCAATCAATCCTTTGACATCAATCAATCAAACCATTGGCATCAATGACAACATGATCCAACACTATGATCAACGTTTAAATGATTGGGATGAAAAGTTTCCTCCAAGTGAGGAGTTTCAAGGTACCAATGAAGATTTCCAAGGAACCAATGAAAATGATGGAGAAATTCCCTCAAGTGGAAATTTTAAAAGAAGTGAAGATGATTTTGACAATGGTGGACACTTTTTCCCGAGTGGGGAACTTAAAGACAATGATGTTGGTGATTATGAATTTCCTCCTAGTGAGGATTTTCAAGGTACTGATGAAGAGTTTCCTCCAAGTGAGGATTTCCAAGGCACAGATGAGGATGAAGAAGAATTTCCCCCAAGTGGGGATTTTAAAAGTAATGATGACAATTATGGCAATGCTGGACAGTCTTTCTCGAAGGAGGAATTTAAAAGAAGTAATGTTGGTGCTGATGATTTCCCTCCAAGTGAGGATTTTCAAGGTACCGATGAGGATAATGAAGATTTTCCTCCAAGTGAGGATTTTGAAGCCAATAATGAGGATGATAAAGAATATATCTCAAGTGGCAATTTTCAAAGTAGGGAAGATGATTACGCCATTGGTGGTCACTCTTTCCCGAGTGATAAATTAAAAAGAAACAATGTTGATTTTGATTTTGCTCCAAGTGAGGATTTTCTAGATATTGATGAAGGTTTTCAAGGCACTAAGCAAGATGGTGAAAATTTTCACTCAAGTAATAATTTTGAAAGAAATGAATATGATTATGTTAATAGTGGACACAATTTTGATGATAATTTTCCTCCAAATGATTATGTTGATGATGATGTTCTCAAACATTCAGTTGCAACAAATGAAGGTAATCGACATTCTCTAGTTCAGTCTCCTAACAATGTTTTGCTTGATACTCCTTGTGGTGATAAGGAAAATTCTTCTAGTGAGGATGATGAAATAGTGGAGACATTTCAAAGAAACATTGTTTCTAGGACTATGATTAGACATTTTTATATCAATTCAAATCATTCTAGTTATACAAGGTCTAGGAAAGAATTTCTCGCTAAATCAATTTCCATAAGTGAATTGATTTCAAGTGAATGTTGTCAAAAGAATTGTTTGAAAAGCATGGACTACATGTATGCCTTGAATAAAACAAAGACATATTTTTCAATGAATAAGAGCATGCAAAATTCATATTTGATGGGGTGCATGATATCCACCAATATAGGATATTATTATCGCATTAGGAATATTTTACTTTGCAGAAAGGATTTCAAACAAAATCACTCAATTGGTAATCTTCGTCTATCAAGAATCCATACAAGGTTGGAAAAAAATCCATCATTTTATTCAAAGGTGCATCATGGATGAGAGAGTGGGCCATTCGCAAACACTACATTGTCATGGATGCGTGATTTATTTTCCAAACACGGAGAGTGTATTCCAGATAGAGACACAATATATATTCCAGATAATTTTTCAACGAAGGAAATCTACAACTTGTACAAAGGATATGCTGAAGGTGTTGATGGAAATGGTAATTTTATTACATATGCATATTTTACAAGAATATGGAAGAAACAATTCAACAATGTATGTATTCCTAAGAAGTCAAGGATGGGGATTTGTAGTATATGTGTTACTCTTAAATCAAGAAGAGATAAATCTACAGGGGAAGAAAGAGGTATCAACTATGAAAACATACGATCAATATTTTTAGTTTATGCCATGTGCAGATTCCATAGTCAAAGCACTTCAAGAACATCAGAATCAGCAATCAAGCAAAAGACAAAAGTTGTACAAACATTAGAAGAAGTGTTATGATGCTCCAAACAAATATTTAGGTATGATAATTGATGGCATGGACCAAAAGAAAACACTTCTACCACATTTTGTCCGTACACCCAAAAATTTACAAGAAGATAATTTCATTTAGTTTCACTTGGTTGGCTGTATGGTTTCAATGGAAAAATGTGTCCAAGAGTTTACTTCATAGCTCCAAATATTCACAATGATGCAAATCTAACCATCACCATAACTCATCATGTGCTCACTCACTGGTCTAGAAATCTTCCTCAAGTTCTCTATCTACAGTTGGACAAAACTAGTTGTGAAAAATAAAATCAAATTGTGTTTGGATATCTAAGCATGCTTGTTGAAATGAGAATCTTTCAAAAGGTGAAAGTTGGTTTCCTTCTTGTTGGACACACTAATGATCATATTGATCAAATGTTCAGTTGTTTTTCAGTAACATTGAAGATAAAATATGTTGGAAGTCTACCATAATTGATTGAATCAGGGATGATTTTAGGGGCTAAATTTCACTCATGGGCTAATTTTCCATGGTTTTTCCAAAAATGAGATTCGTTGTTTTAAAAATGATTCACCCAAATTCTATAGGATAAAATTATTTTACCTTAAAAATCGCCAAAATTTTATAAAAAATGTATAAAATACTTAGAAATTTGAATATTTTTTAAAAAATATAGCCAAACATTTATAGTTGACATATGAAGGATTAGTAATATTCGCCAAGGTTTCTACATTTTAAAATAAATTTCCATCCTTAAAATCATCCCTGGATTGAATGTATCAAGAAAGCATACATTCCAGAGCCTTTTTTTCATATATTAGAAGAAACTGTTGACATGTGAATATTTATTCAGGGATCACATCATGAAGAAAAATGTATTGAGCAGCTTAATGACATTAGCTTCCAACATTAATTTTGTTTGAAAAAATTTGATGGGAAACCACTTATATGGGGAAATAAGTATTCAAAAACTATAGAATGGGGACCTTCATCAGGTTTATCATTTTTGAAGTTCATTCCAGATCGTCCAATTTTTTAATCAAAGTTATTATTTTTACAATCAGTTGCTAAAATCCATAATGCACGGAGACGTAATAGAGATGTATATTATTTTGAATGCCTAGAAGAAATTAAAAAGTCCATTAAGTATATATATGAGTACTTTGATGTTGTTGATTCTGTTTGGTGGGAGTCTTTTTTCAATATTCAAAGTCATATAATTTCAAGCTCAACAAATGAAGATACAATTTTGAGGACTCCATTTCATTGGCCACAAAATATGCCAAACGAATATGAAGAAACAAACATTGTTGAAGTTCAACAAGAATCTCAAGGTGCTATTGAGTTTACACAAGCAGAGGAAAGAGAAATGTATATTGGTTCGTGAAGGTCACGTGCACAACGTGAATCCATGGAGGACCTTTACAAGGGTTAAGTACAAGATATTAAGGAGGGTAGCATGATTGCAGTTTTAGCGACTGAAGATCCACATGGTTATCCATTCTAGATAGGAAAGGTTATAAAGATTGAGAAATAAAATGACGGTGTTACTGCAATTGAAGTGCATTGGTATGCAACAAGTACACACCCATTCAATGGTGTGTACAAGCCAGATATGGTGGTTGAGAAACATGTCAATAGAAAGAGAAAAAGAAAGGGTCAAAATACAATTCATTGTCGCATTGACCTCTTAAAATTTGATGATGTTGACATACTTGTTTATGACTTCAATTTTACAAAGAGAGGAACTCTTCACTCCAAGACAACAGAGATTATCAAGAGGTTGTTTCCACAAGAAATAAATGCAATATGGGAGTCTGTTTAACCTAGTCGTAGATCTAAAAGGAATTTGACATTTGAAATGTTGGGCATGCATGTAGACTCATATGGTGCATTCATCGACAATAGAGAAGAGTATGGATCATCTACATCTTCATCCAAACATTCATCTGAAGACAATGTAGACTCTGATGGTATTTCAGAAACCATGAGTCAATATGAATAAGTCTATGAAACATTTTATTCTTTTGTTATCCATATGATGTTTGCATGCTAACTAAATATGAGCATTGAACTTACATATGATCTTACATGAAGTTATGAATCTTTTGTTATGTTTTATGAATGAAATATTTTTTTTATTATGGATAATATAGTAAAATTTCTTATCTCATATGTTTTGAATATGGTCAAAATAAAAATACTTTTAAGAAATTATTTATGTTTCATTCAATGTAAATTGTATTTACTTTTTTATTCTTAAAAGTAAAAAATTATTAGAAAGTGACGTTGAATTTTTAAAGTATATTGTGATATTTTCATGGCATAATGAATTACCTTGTGTTTTGCGTGATAATAAAATTTAAAAAGTAAACATTTAAGGGTTGATTTTATGATTTTGTTTATAGTAATGATGAATTTTTTTACCAAATTATAAAAATGTGTCATTTTCATACCCCAATTTTAGAATGGGTGCTACCGGTAGCAATAATTTTCAATTTAATGGTTGATTTTGAGGTTTTGGTTTTAATGGTACCAAGTGATAAAAATACGAATTCAAATGATCTCAAAATTTAATGTTTTGAAAAGAAAAAAAAAATCAAAAACATCTTAATTTTTTTAGGTGTTGATTTTAAGGTTTTTCTGAGCTACTATCTAAGTTTTGAAGGCCATGTTTGAAAATTGTTGTAATTTTGACCCCATTTTAAAACATGGTGCTACCAATAGCACCACTTTTTGATTTGGGGGTTTATTTTGATGTTTTTTATGCAAAAATATGGATTTTTTGGGCCAGAGTTCTCGTTTTGAGGTCACAGTTCTCATTAATTCGATAACTATGTTGTAGGTGTAGCGTTGTATAGGGACAAAAATTCTGTATGGCCTCCTCTCCCACTCTAGGTTGGGTCATACTCATTTAAATACATCAAGTAAGTGCAAGCATAAGTGAATACACTAAAATATTTCCACTTCAAAGAAGAAATATTCCGGAGGCACAATCCTCTAGATGTCGTCAACACCTAGTGGAGTAACTGCAAGTACAGATGGGATTACACAACTTATGTGTGGGAGGAGGAATAAATCCAATATCAATCCATAACATACCAGGATGTAATTTTCAAAAGGAGAGGCAACCCACTAGGAAGAATAGAAGATGAGCAACGAGTTAGAGAGGCTCAAAATAAAATCAAAGAAGAGGTAATGGCAAAAGAAACAAAAAAAACAACAGCATTGGATGCAACAACAAATAAAGAAGAAAATAAAATAAAAGCAACAGAAGCTACTGAATCAGAAGAGAATAAGAAGAGAAAAGAAGATGAAACTAAACAACAGTGATAGAAAGAAACAACAACCAAAGTAGCCACAAAACAATAAAGGAAAAATGAGAAACAAAAGAAAATGAAAAAAGAAGAGGTTTAACAAAAGAAACAAGAAGAAGCAGCATGAACTGAAGCAGAAGAAAAAGTAGCAACATCATCAACAACGACTAAAGTAGCAACAACAACTGAATAAAATCAACAGAAGCTACTGAATAAGAAGAGAAAAGAAGAGGAAACTGAGCAATAGTGACATAAAGCAACAAAAACCAAAGTAGCCACAAAACAATAAAGGAAAAATGAGAAACAAAGGAAAATGAAAAAAGAAGAGGTTTAACAAAAGAAGCAAGAAGAAACAACATGAACTGAAGCAAAAGCAAAAGTAACAACATCATCAACAACGAATAAAGTAGAAACAACAACACAAGAACAAAGGAAAGAGGAAAAAGAAGAAAGAAACAACAACATATATCACATGGACACATATATTATGGGATCCTCAATTGACATCCCACTCACAGGGGGACATTTCCCAATAGGTGAGTTGGGATTGGGAGCATTCACACCATCAAAGACTTGAAAGGTAATAAATTTAAATTCCTTCAAATTCAACAAAGAATCTGGTAAAATAATTTTGTAGAAAACCAGAAAGCTACTAGTGTCTGAAAAGGATCCCTTATCAGTAATGACCAAGAATAATGTAATATAAGAAGTCAAAGAAGATCCTATTTTAATTGCTTTAGTTGGTGTTTCTTTCACACTAGATTCAAATAAAAATATTAAGGATTTGGTGTGTGAAAACGAGGATAAAGATGAAAGAATAAGAGCATTATAAGAGGAAGTCCAAAGCAATAAAAGCAACAAGGAAAGCATCAAAGAATTCAGGATATGCATGGAGAGAGTAAGGATAGAACTCCACAAGATAGAAATGGATAGGTACTCAAATCTATAGGTTTTCTAGCAGATAGCCTCCCAAATTATGGCTCAACATAATGGAGCCCAAACAAAAAACATGCAGTTTGCCAAAATCTAAGAAGGCATGAATGAGATGCAATAGTGGATTACTGAAAACCCTGAAAATCCACATGAGTTGCCACACATAAAAAAATGGGATATGTTAGTCCCTAAAGTTGTCCCTAACTGCTAAGGGGAAAGCTAGGGAACCTCGATTATTACAATGGTTTATATTTGTAAGTTTTTTGTGTTTAAATGTTGTTTTATGGGTTAAGTAGTGGATTAAATTAGATAACATAATATTCTGGTTACAAAATCAGATTTACACAACATTCACTTAGTCAATGGAATTCACTTTGATCAACTAGATAAATACATAAAAACAGAAGAAACAGAAAGATGCAAGTTAACAATCTGTTCACTTACACAGAAGACTCTTGACCCAAATATCATTTAGGAACAAGATGGAAACACTTAAATACAAATCATGTAACATGCAAGTAAACAACAAAATCTTTGACTGAATTCAAAAGAACATGATAAATCACATGCTTTGCAAAAATTATTCAAATGCATTTAATTAAGATAGAATAAATAATGCAAGAATAAGAAAGTCTAACTATCATAATGTATTTTCCACCAAGTGAAAAATGTAGTGGATTCCAAGCATAAAAATCCAGGTCAAATGTACCTTAAGTGATACCAAACTCTAACCCCCTAAATCTGTCAACTAATTTCCTCTTTATACACAAAGTTGGTTTCATCAGATCCTAAAATATAGACACGGTTTCGATTGAGTCATGATATATGGATATCAAATAGTGATTACAATCTATTTCATTTATTGTATTACAACAAAAATCTAAATCTTAGGAAAAATACCTTAAAATTAGGATCAAATCATAACTCCAGAAATATCCTTTGACCTGCCAAATAGAATTTCTAGAAACTTCTCAAAATTCATGCATTAGTTCCCATGATCAAGGACATGTCGAACTGATGAGGTGACAACTCTAGAAAATCTATGAAAATATGGAAAAAGTCAACAAATCTGGAAAAATCAGCCCCAAAGTTGCACCTGTACCTCATAAATGATTCATTTTTTCGAGAAATGAACCTATTGATGCCTAATTTGGACCATTTTTCAAGTGGGTTTTGAATGGATTCTCTTAATTCTTCACCATTTTCTTAGGAGACTTGTCAGAAGTTGATTGCTGAAACAATCACCTACAGGAAATTTTTGCATATTTTTTCAACTTTTGTTGTAATTTAGTTTTGAGCATGCATCCTCTGTTTCATCCCTGTGTTCATCATGGTACTTTATAATGAAGGCCTATTTAAATCAATTGATATTTTAGGCTTCTTAGACCTTGTTTCATATTTATGCTCTTTTAAGGATGTTTCTTCAATTATTTCCTCTTTCACAACTTTAAGTGGGCTATATGTTCTTTCTTCATATGAATGTGATAGTTCTTGTATAACAGGGTTGTAGGTTAGATCTTGTTGTGTTCCTTCATCAAATTGAGAATATTAAGTCTCAGATAGTGGTTGTTTATTTTTACCCTTCTTGGTCACTTTGGTTTGTTTTCTCTTCACAGATTTACTGACTAACTTTCTTTTCTTAGGAGATTGTTCTGAATTGTCATCCTCCAAGATAATTAGATTATCTTCCTTTAGAGAGGACTTGAATAAAGATCTGTATTTAATTCTTAGTTTATTGGTGGGACTATTTTTAGGTCTATAAGGGCATCTTGCAGGTTGTTTACCTTTCTTTTTTATTATTCTTTTTTTTCATTGAAAATTCCTTGACTGGTGTATCATAAAACCCTGTTTTAGGTTCATATTTTTCCTTTTGTAGCTCATATTTCCTCTGTCTCGTCATTCTTCTGGTGTAAACCCTATCACAACTTTCAAACCCATGTTTTGAAATAGAGGATTTGTTGGATTACTGAGAGGGATTTTCATCAGTAATAGAACTTTTTAATCATTTTTTAACCACATTATATAAGTGTTGTTTATCTTTATAATCAATATACCATTATAATTCAACAAGTGTAGAGTAAATAAACCATGAAAAATGAACAATCATACACATACACAATACAAAATTATTTTTACGTGGAAACCCAATGCGGGATAAAACTACGAAATGCTTTTTCTTATATGTCTTTAAGAATTACATTCATTGGAAGCACCAACTTCCTTTGTTCTCCAGCTGCAACTGGAAGGAGGCTTTGACCCCCTATATTTTCAGGCTACAACCTGAAGGAAGCTCCAACTTCCCAATTCTGTGTCTACAACCAAAAGGAGGCTACATCTCCCTATGTTCTCCAGCTACAACCGGAAGGTGGCCACAACCACTTATCCTTGCCCCATCCAACCACCCTGAAATATAAGTGTCAAGTAAATGATGAAACCACTAGTGCACTATCATTGTTATATATACCACTGTAAACCTATACCAATCTTTTCCAACAACCTCTAACCAACCTATACCAAGAATCTATAAGCAACCTATACCAATAATTTGTACCAACATATACCAAATATACCAAATATACCAACAACATGTACCAATAATATCCTCAATATATCAGATATGATAAAATGGATCTCATACTAGACCAACAACTTCAGAAATACATCATAACCAACATAAAAATATCATAAACCCTTACAGAAAACCATGTGCCAAACCTCACCAACAATATGTCCAAATATGTGTCTTCAAGCATGAACTAGCCATATACCAAGATCACCAACACATGTCTCTCACAAAATTCCATAAGATATAAAAATAAGACTCAGACATACACCAAAAATATACTTCAATAGATCTTCCTCAAAACCATTCTACAACAAGCCCTAAACTTCCAAGAGGGTATCCAATAGATTTACAAGGAAAACCCTCAACTAGATTCATAGATTCAACACTACACATATAAAAACCATACATTTTTCTTCTTGTAGCTTCGGATCTATTACGAATCTGTTTTTGTAGCTATGATTCTTTTGTCATGATTTCATTGTAGTGATTTTTTTGCCACAATTCTACTGTCGTGGTTCTTCTATTGTGATTCTGCTACTGTAGTTTTGTTGTCGTGATTCTATTGCCGTGATTTTGTTGTCACAATTCTGCAACCATGATTTTTATGTTGCGATTTTTTTGTCGTGGTTTTTCTACCACAATTTTTCTACTGCGATTTTTCTGCTACAAATTTGATATATCAATAATACCTTCCAAATAACCTTTCACAAATGGATATTAAATTATATTAAAAAATAGGTGCAAATAGGAGCCCCTTTCTCTCCTATTTATACTCTCCAAGTAGCTTCCTCAAGGGGTTACCTACTAACCAACTTAACCCAACTTCCTTCTTTTAGGGCTAACCCACTTCTAACCACTTGTCCACTTACAACCACTTTATCCAGAAACAGTAAGTTCTCCACTTTTGGTTGCAACTAATTATTTTTTAATGAAACCACTCAACCCATGATTAACTCCTAGTTTCACCCACTTGATTAGTCAACTTATTTTAATAGCTTCTATAATTGAACTTCTTTGACCTTTTAGGGGATTCTAGATAACTTATGAGGGTTCTCAAACTTCACAAGGCCATAACTCTGTTGAAATTACTAAAGAAACTGAGAGGGGGGGGGGGTGAATCAGTTGCTTCTATGCTTAAACAATTTTAAGTCTATTAAAAAATTGTTAATCTTTCTTCAAGTGATCATCAACAATATACAGCATATGGACAGTAAAATCAAAGAGCATCAGTCACACATAAAGTATACACAGAGACATATTTTCACGAGGAAACCCATAAAGGGAGAAAACCTCTTCTTCTTCGAAATGATAGGCAGTATTCTAAGTTATGTACATCATCGTTAATTGAGCACCAACTCAATGTGAGGCTTTTACAAGCTACAACTTGTTTGAGAGCACCAACTCTCTGGTTTTTCTAGCACCCACTAGAAGGAAGCACCAACTCCCTATATGTTCCAGCACCAACTGGATGGAAGCACCAACTTCCAATTACACAAGCTCCAACCTGCATAACAGAAACACTTGTTCTCCCTTGCACCACCCTGCCAACCTGGTTTCTCTGGCTACAACCAGATGGAAGCTACAACTTCCTGTGTTCAAGCTCCCACTTGAACCTATGAGGACAACAGTCCTCCAGAGAACCTCCCAACCTCCCTATAATATGAATGGCTAAATAAACAGTCAACTTTACAGATAAATAAGTTCTTACCTATCTTTCTTTGCTCTCAAAATCTGGTCTTCTACACATTGTTCTGCTGCTCTTCTCTTCCTATTTTTGTTCAGCAGGTATGATCTGCATCAATTTGTTCTCTCATTCTGCTCTTCTTTTTCTCTTTCTGTCATTCTGCTATGCTTCTGCTCTTTCTATCCTTCTGTTCTGCCTTTACTCTTTCACTGCACATATGATCAATCTCCTCCCACGCATCCTCTGTGCTTCTTTTCTTACAGTTTCATTCTTTTTCACATCCCGGACGACCAACCCGACAAAGTCTGTTTCATCTTATTTTATACACACGAACATGATGGTTCAACTTCCCAACTCCTTAGGCAAAAAGATGACAACTATCTAAGCAACTGAAACGCTAATTGATTTGAAATCATGAGTCCATTTTGCTAACAGATTCCAAACTCAGGAGTTGATCTGTGCGAAAGAACAATAACCCTCCGATCACATTCAGGTTTTATCCGCACCGTTGGATGACCTTTATTATTCTTGCCTTTTTAAATCGGGTTTCGACATTTTGACATTCCTGTGCCCAAGTGTCTCGACACTTCATGTCGCGATCTCCGAAACTCTGAAATGGAGCTTATCTGGACTGACTCCTTCTCTTCCCGTGACCAAGGGCTGTGACCACAGCCTTATGCATAAGATGCTTTCACGATTTCTCATATCACAAATTCGTAATTCAAGTTGCTTTGTTTTTTTTGTCTCTCCATATTGTGATTCGCAAAACTCCGACACGGAGTTGAACTAATGGTTCAGATATGAACTTGTTTCAACGGCTACGATTGGATCGCGATATCACATATAGCGAAATCGGGATTCTGGTTGCATTTGTTTCTTTTCCCCTTGATATCGCGATTCACGAAACTCCGACAGGATCTATAATCAACGGTCTAGATTCATTCTCAATTCAATGGCTGCGATTGAATCGCGATATCGCATATCGCGATTTCGGCATTCTTGTTTCCTTGTTTTCTATTCCTCTTGATGTTGCGATCCCCGAAACTCCGATATGGAGTTACATCTACGATCTAGATCCAAGCTTGATTTAACGACTGTGATTGAATCGCCATATCGCATATCGCGATTTCGACATTCTTGTTGTCAAGTGTTTTTGTCACTTCAAAGTCCCGATCCCTGATACTCCATGAAGAAAATCAACGGTCCAGATCACTTCTTAACTTAACGGCTGCGATTAAATCGCGAATTCGCATATCGCGATTTCGGGGTTCCTGTTGTATTGTTTATTTGACATCTCCAACATGCGATCCCCGAAACTTCGACATTGACTAGAATTAATGGTCCAGATCAAATCTTGATCTGACGGCTCAGATTTCATCGCGATTTTTCATATTGCGATTACGCCCTCTTCTCCTTGCACTTTAAAGACCGTGCAGGTTCTCCTCGATCCAACGGTGGTCGGACCCTGCGCTCGAATATGATGGTTGAGATCTTTCTCCCTCTTCAACGATCAGAGATTCTTCTTCTCAAGATATTCTTCTCAAACTTTCGCTCATTCGCTGCCTTCGATCATTCGCATTCTTCTAAAACTTTCTCTCATTCGTTGCCTTCGATCATTCGCTGCCTTCGATCATTCATTGCTTTCGATCATTCACCTCTCTGAACTTATCTTATGTTTGCCTATCGTTTACAAACTTGTTGTCCTCATGTCATCTTCATTGTTGCCATCAATGACAAGCATTCGTTGTCTGTTAAAAATTTGCCAACAATCTCCCCCTTTGGCATTGATGGAAACACAAGAACCCACATGCATTCAGATCTTCTCTCCTACTCTTTTCTCCCCCTTTGACATCAATGTCAAAGAAGAACCATTCTTCCCCTGATCTGTTATAAAACATACTCCCCCTGTAAACTATAAGCATCTTGGAAATACACCAGATATTCAATAAGTACTCCCCTGACAAGGTGAACAGATTAGGCACAAGAGATTATAACCCCCAACTTTTGACGAAGATATCCAAAAGGGATTGCTGCTAATGGTTTAGTAAAGATATCAGCAATCTGTTCCATAGAAGGTATATAATTCAGTTGAACAATTCTGTTTGTAACTTGTTCTCTGAGAAAATGGTACTTGATTGGAATATGCTTAGTCTTGGAATGAAGAACAGGATTCTTGGAGACACTAATGGCACTGGTGTTATCACAGTGAATTGGAATGGGATCAGTGTAATTTACCTGCAGATCTGCAAGAGTTTGTATCATCCATAAAATTTGTGTGCAACAAGTAGCAGTAGTAATATATTCTACCTCTGTAGTAGATAAAGAAATGGATCCCTACTTTTTACTAAGCCATGCGACTAATGAGTCACCCATAAAAAATGCTCCTCCACTGGTGCTTTTTCTCTTATCAACACAGTTTGCCCAGTCTGCATCTGAATAAGCAGTTAACTGGAAATTTTGATTTCTAGGGTACCACAGTCCATATGTCATTGTTCCCTTCAGGTATTTAAATATTCTTTTGACAGCTACCAAATGACTTTGTTTAGGAG
>ML780426.1:63549-136122 GCA_009831015.1 Picea engelmannii | reverse complement strand
AGACTCCCCCCCCCGAATACCACTTACCACTCTATCCCCCCCCCGAAATCCACTTTCCCCCCTCCAAAAACCACTTTCCCTAATTAAAAAACCATTTTTGTCAATTTTGACCACCTGTCTTTTGAGGCATGTTTCAGGAAAAACAAGAGGCATTTTGAGAAACCGAAAGAATGTTTTCTTGTAACGGGACAAATAACAACAAACTCTCCCATATTTCTCATAGTTGTTACTGAATGGGAGAATTGAAGACTTCTTTGGGGCCTATTTTTTGGGATTTTGTTTGCTACCGTTTTACACATATTTTTCAAACACAGATCCCAAACAGATGGAGATGATTTTCAGAAAACCAAGAGAGGTTTTTTCTCAGAACAAGCTTATCTGAAAAAAAATCCTCCATATTTTACACATCTGTCAATATCTGGGAGATACGAGCTCGTGATTTCAATCCTTTTTAGCAGTCCGGTCCATTTTTCAAAGAAAGATTTAGTTATTAAGTGGCAGATTTTATCCCAGATTTGGTGGCTATAACACGCGAGGATATGAGGGAGAATTCCAGATTTCATGGACAGATGGAAAAGAGACATAATTGACAGGGCAGTAAGCAGATCGCGTGGAGATATTCGCAGCAAACGACCAACATGCAATAGAAAATTCCAGATTCTGTGGCAGAAATTCTTTTGGTTTTCTATTTTTGTAGTAATTAGTTTTAGATCTTCCAAAAATAAATATTGACTAGTTATATCAAGATAATTTGTAATAATTCTATATATACTTTAGTATTAGAAGTATTGGTGTGGGACTTGCTTCTAGAGATGGCTATTTGGTTTGTTTCATTTTCCTAAACGTTTTTTATGAATTAATACAGAGCCCACTACTCTCATCAAGCAGAGATTCATCATGGTGATGTTCTAAGCATGTATTTCTCTGTAATCCACACTTCCATTAATGTTTATTTATTCTAGTATTTAACTGAGAGTAGATGTTTGGAATTCATCTTTGATGCTCCATTCATGCAGTAAATACTTTTTATGTTTAAAGGATTGTTGGTTTAGAATTCATCTGTATTTGGTGCTCTATCCAGGGTGATATATATCTTCTCTATTTTCCTTCTAAAGTTGCATTGAGAATTATTAATTGCTCTCACTGTGATGGACTGTCTTGTTCTCTTTTTTGTTTCCATATAAACATTATTTGATGAAAAAAAGTTCTTACTTTGTGTTTGTTTTCAGAGAGTACCCATCTGTTATTGACTCATTATCATTAATCTTCAGCATTTGACTCCATTTCCCAATGGTATTTTCTCTCATCCCTCTCCTACTAGCCTTTTTAAAACCAAACAAAACATACAATATGTGTCCAATATTTTGAGTATTTTTGAGTTGTGAGAGAGCCCTCAAAATATTTGCCAATACAAAACACAAATGCCAAATATTTTGAGTATTTTTCAGTCGTAAGAGAGCCCTATCTGGTTGTATAGGTCAGAATACAATCCAAAGCTAGTTAAAATAGTTACCTCTGTCCATTTATTTCTCATCCTTAGAAATTACATAGTGTTAACATTTTGGCGACCATACTGGGGAAGAAAAGTTTTAGTTTCTCTAGGAAAGAGTATCAAGTTTCAGATCTGATTACGAATGGTGGATAGTGATCAGACATAGGAAGGATGAAATCATCCACCTGGCGACTCCATTCTTATTTATACCCATATGAAAGAATATCATGGTGACTCCACTGTTAGAAAGAATTATTGATTGAGGTGTTCACAAATGACTCCACTGAGCTAATGAAGAACTCATATGTTGATATCATCATTTCAAGGTATGCATGTTTATATTTTTTTCAGATTTATGGTTTCCTGAATCCTTTACCCAAGGATGAATATTTTTTGAGAAATAGTCTAAAATTCAATGGAGATGATCTGAGTTTGACTTGGAAACATTTATCAAATTTTCATGATTTCACCGAACTTCTTAAAGTCAAACATGAAAATGTTTTCCTCAGATTATTTCATGATTCGTTCCAAGGAAAGTGTAAAAGTTGGGATAAAGGTTTTCCTACTAAATCTATTAAAAATATTAACACTTTATGGATGGTATTTATAGAAACATGGATGGAGGGGATAGAGTTTGTGGAAAACTCTCCTTCCATTCACAGCTTCAGATAATGGAATGATATGTACACTGATGAGGAAATTGATGAGAAATTTTCTGCATGTTTGTCTTCTTATTTAAAATCATGTAAATGTAGCTCAGAGGTCAAGATTCGGTTTTTGGATGAAGTTGCTAAAGATATTGAAAGAGAATTTAAAGCTTTATAAGATCAGGATAACCAGTCAAATTTCCCTTCATGTTATTCATATTCAGAATCTTTATGTCAAGAGCGATATGTTTTTCCTAATTCATTTGAGAATCATAATAATATTTCTTTTGAAACTCATGAAGAGGATCAGATTTTAAATTAAAAAATTTTAAGCAACCAAAAGAAAGTGGTTGATATTTTATGTGAAGAATCAACCTGTCATATTACAGAGCTACAGTTTCAACAGAATGATGTGCATATGATTGATGGTCCTAGTTCTCCTGCAAATCAAAGTCTTGGATTTATATGGTTGCATGATGGATCAAACCTACATGATATTGATGTTGATTCTTTTGAAAGTTTTCAAAAAGATGACAAAAGAGATGAGAATACCATTTACAGTTCCTATGAAGATGAGTTTGAGAGTTTTCAAGAAAAATTACAGTTTGAGCAGCCCCATCATAGCAATCAAATAGAAGAATATCATGAAAGTTATCATGTTTTCTTTGGTCCTGTAGCTGACTATATGGTGGAAATTTTCAGTCGGAATAGTTGGTCATGCTTTGGCCATAAAGGTCAAATATATTATTAATGCTTGTTTCCAATACACTTTTCAATTTTGACTTTGATCAAGCATGATGAGGAAGCCCTATTATTAGATCAACTGTTGGATTGGCTTCATAGGCACTTTTCCAATACCTGATTGAGAAAAAAAATTGACAGTTTAGAGTAGGAGTCTGAAAATAAGCTCGACATGGAAAGCACCTCTTTCAAAAAAAATCAATTTGGTTTTAGTATGGATTTCAGTTTCCATGTTTTCATTTTCAGCTGATTTTCTTTCAATTGAGGATGAGAATAGGTACATGTTGTAGAATAAAGTTTTGGGATCATCCCAATGGATAAGGAGTTGGTCTGCATATTCAGAGATCTGTGGTTCTTGACACCTCTTAAAACAGTTTCCATCCCCCATTGGAGCCTATGTTAGGGCCCTATAAATTATAGGATGTCTGATTATTCAGTTTCTATATGTTTTTGCTCTCATGATAAAATCTCCTGGTTTTCCTGGTTTCCCTGGATGACTTTGCCCCTCCATCCATTTTGCCCAATCCTTCATTCACTATTGCGTTGCTCACTCCCCTGTCCATTCATCTGATTCACCTCATCATTCTCCCGCCAATATTCCCTGAATAAAACAAAGTTAGATAACCTAGGATAGATAATTAAATAAAATATTGATTAGTTTAATAACTAATTAAATCAATAGTCCCCGAGGTGTAGGATAGTTGGTGATGGAGTGTGTTGTTAAGCCACTCCATGTTGAAAAGTCACCGGTTCGAAACCCGTGGGGACAAAAAATCCAACCATGTTAAGGGTTGGTGTGGCTCAGGCCGGGTGCGATCCCCGGGTGATTTTGACGGCTTAGATGCCCCTGAGTCACGGTTTCTCAAGCCAAAGGTTAATCATGATGCCAAGAAGGTCCGGACCAATTAACAAACAAAAAAAAACTAATTAAATCAATAATTTAAATGATTAATAATTAGGTTAGTGTAATAATAATAATAATGTTAATAATAAATTAAAAAAATTTAATAAATAATTATTTTTGATAAATAAATAATTAATTTTGAACAAGTAATTAATAATTATTAAAACATTATAAAAATTAAACATTATAAATAATTATTTATTAAAACAAATAAAAAATTAAAATGAATAAAAACAAAATAAAAATAAAAAATAACAACATATAAAACAAAATTTATAAAAAATAAAACAAAATAAAAAACAAATAACAATTAAAACGTAAAACAAATAAAATTAAAACTAAAACTAAACAAATATTAAAATTAAAACAAATAAAAATTTAACGTAAAAACAAAACAAAAAATAAAAAAATACATATAAAAAAAAAATTATAAACAAAACACCTAAATACAAAACATTAAAATAAAACAAACAAATAAACAAAATAAATATATCCTATGTTTAAACCTCTCATACATCATACTAATTAAATCAACGATCCTACCATTATTTCGGACCCCCCTGCCATCCGAACTTTAACAAGCGAGGGGGGGTCTGAAAAGTGGTTTTTACCACTACCACTTGTCATTCCCACAACATTTTGCACCCCCCCCAAAATCCAGTTCCCCCCCCAAAATCCAGTTTCCCCTCTCCAAAAACCACTTTCCCCAATTAAAAAACTGTTTTTGTACATTTCGACCACCCGTCTTCCGAGGCATATTCTGGGCAAACCAGGAGGGAATTTTATAAACTGAAAGAGGCTTTGTCTTAGAACGGTCCAAATAACAATAACCTCTCCCATATTTTACATAGCTGATAATTGATGGGAGAATCAAAGACTTCTTTGGGGCCTATTTTAGGGATTTTGTTTGCTATCGTTTTACACATCTTTTTCAAACGCAAATCCCGAACAGATGGAGATGAATTTCATAAAACCAAGAGATATTTTTTCTCAAAAAAATATGATATGAAAAAACCTCCTCCATATTTTACATAGATGACAATATATGGGAGATATGAGCTCGTGATTGCAGCCCTTTTTAGCAGTCTAGTCCATTTTCCAAAGAAAGATTTAGTTATTAAGTGGAAGATTTTATCCCAGATTTGGTGGCTATAGTGTGTGAGGATATGAGGGAGAATTCCAGATTTCACAGACAGATAGAAAAGAGACACAATTGGCAGGGCAGTATGTGGAGATATTCGCAGCAAAAGACCAACATGCAATAGCAAATTCCAAATTCTATGGCATAAATTCTTTTGGTTTTCTATTTTTATAGTAATTAGTTTTAGATATTCCAAAAATAAATCTTGATCAGTTATATCAATATCATTTGTAATAAGTCTATATATACTTCAATATTCAAAGTATTGGTGTGGGACTTGCTGCCAGAGATGGCTATTTAGACTATATCATTTTCCTGGACATTTTTTATGAATTAATACAAAGCCCAGTACTCTCATCAAGATGAGATTCATCACAGTGATGTTCTAGGCATGTCATTCTCTATAATCCACATTTCCATTAATTTTTATTTCTTCCATTATTTAACTAAGAGTAGATGTTTGGAATTCATATTTGATGTTCCATTCATGCAGTAAATACTTTTTATGTTTAAACGATTGCTCGTTCAGAATGCATCTGTATTCGGTGCTCTGTCAAGGTGATTTATATCTTCTCTGTTTTCCTTATAAAGTTGCATTGAGAATTCTTAATTTCTCTCACTATGATGGACTATCTTGTTCTCTTTTATGTTTCCATCTAAACATTATTTGCTAAAAAATAGTACCTACTTTGCCTTTGTTTTCAGAGAGTACCCATATTTTATTGACTCATTATCATTAATCCTCATCATTTGACTCCATTTCCCAATGGTATTTTCTCTCATGCCTTTCCTACCAACCTTTTTAAAACCAAACAAAACCCATCTTATACCAGAATCTGAACTCTGTGAGCAAATTGCCAAATCTTTTGAGTATTTTGTAGTTGTGAGAGAGCCCTCTCTAGTTGTATAGGTTACAATACAATCCAAAGTTGGTTGAAATAGTTACCTCTGTCCATTTCTTTCTCATCCTTAGAAATTATAGAGTGCTAACAATACCAACCATGTTTCTTGTGTTTATCTTGTAGAGCGAGTGTGCATTCTTCATTTTTATACCAATTCTACTTTCTTATCCATATTCTCTATTGAGGTTCCCGTCTGTGACTGTTTTTATTCTGTTGTGATTCTCTAGGAGGGACTATCATTATACAATGTTTGGCTATGTGTCCAAAGTTGTTGCACTTGTATCTTTCCACTTCAGTTCTCAAGGACTCAAATTTGTTGTAGCTTATTCTCCGTGTTTCACTAGGCCTTCTTGGATAACCATTTTGTGCATGACTTTCATAGTTGTTTATGTTTATGTTATTTTCTCTTCAATTTACAGCTCTATGTCCAAAATTAATACATAAATAACATAAACCAAAGAATATAGTTTGAGACCTCGGAGTTGAGGATCTTTTGAAAGGAGTTACTCTTATGAATCCTTCTTCTTCTTGAGGACTTCTTGTCTCTAACTATCGTTGATTCTAAAATCTGAATCTTTTGGGTGGAGGAGTGTCCCTATGAGCTTCCTTGTAAAACTTCTTGTCTCCTCTAACTATCTATGCATAACTTCTTGGATGTGTTTCTTGATATATTTTTTTGGAACTTGATCCCTTTTCTGTCTGATTATATCCAATTCCAGACTTGTCTTGATTTGGTCTCTGAATGTTAATAATGTTTTCCAAAATTTTAGAGCTATTCTGCATGTTTTTCTTTAGAAGATCTTTTCTCAATGTGACAATCTCTGCTTCCAAATTTCCAATGAGCATGTCTCTTTCTTCTAAACGTTCTTAGAGTGCTTCTTCAATTATTTTGTCTTCTTCAAATTGAATTTTTAATTTAGTGATCATCTTTTCTAGTTCTTCAGAGTTGGAAGCTTGATATTCCTCTTTTCTTTTTAGTTCTTCCTACAGTTACTTGTTTTTCGTCTTTTCCCTTTTTATAACTTCTATTGCACTCATCAAATCTTCTTTGTAGTCAAATTCTACCTCTGCATATTCTTCTTTGATTCCTTATTCATCAGAGTCTTCTATTTCCATGAATATAACCATGTATGTCTCACTTCAACTTTCTTCATCTTCGTCTGATGAGGTGCTATCTTATTTTGTGAAAAATCTTTTCTTGAACAATTTCTTTTTGGTTTTCTTTCCTTTGTACATTTGTTTACTTTTTGAATCATCTTCTTCATTTATTTTATTTTTCTTATGGGGACATTTGTTATCAAAATGACCAATACCATCACAATTAAAACAAATCAATGGAAGCTTACCTTTGTGTTTGTCGTTGGTTCCCTTTTCAGTCTTCTAATGAAGTTGTCTACTTCTTCATCATCTTCTGAGATGTCACTATTTTGCTCTCTGACTTTTTTTTATTCTTTCCCTTTTTCTTTGACTTCTTGGATGCTTTGAATGTTTCTTCTTTTGTAACTAGATTCTCTTGTTCGGTTCTCATTTCATAGGCTGTGAATATTCCATGTAGCTCATCCATGCTTATCAAATTCATATTTTTTATTTCTTTTAGTGATGAGATCTTAGGATCAAATATCATTGGAAGAGATCTTGGTACCTTTTGAACAATTATAGATTCATCAAATTCTTCTCCCAATCCTCTAATTGCATTCATGGTTTCATCAACTAGTAATAATTAAGCTACAATATTCTCATCTCCCTTCATCTTCAACTGTTCAAATTGACCTCTATAAGTTTGAAGATTTATTGTCTTAACTTTTGCATCTCCTTCATAAACATTCTGAAGTTTGTCCCAAATCTCCTTTGTGGAGCTACAATGCATAAATTTGACATATACTAAATTACTCAGACCATTCAAGAGTGCATTTTTGGATTTTGAATTGTTTACACTGATTTTCCTTCCATTGTCATTTGTTGGAGGGAAAATTGGTTCTTTATATCCATATACAATTGATTTCCAAAACTCAAATCCTTATGATTGTACATATGTTTTCATCCTTCTTCTCCATAATGCATAGTTTTTTCCATCAAACTATGGTATTCAATTTGTATACATATTGTTTCTCTCCATGATCTACCTTTCAGTGGTTAAACTGATTTCTGAAGGAACCTGGCTCTAATACCAATTATTGGATTATTGAGGGGGGGGGGGGNGTGAATCACTAATAGAGATTTTTTTTAATCCTTTTTAACCATAGTATAAGAGTTTTGTTTATTTTTATGATCAATATACCATTATCATTCAACAAGTGCAGAGTAAATAAACCATGAAAAATTAACAATCATACACATACACAGTACACCAGTATTTTTACGTGGAAACCCAATGCGGGAGAAAACCACATAATTTTTTTTCTTAGATGTCTTTAAGAATTAAATTCATTGGAAGTACCAACTTCGTTTGTTCTCTAGATGTAACTAGAATGAGGCTCTGACCCCTTATATTTTTCAGGATACAACCCGAGGGAAGCTCCAACTCCCCAATTCTCTAGCTACAACCAGGAGAAGGCTACAACCCTCTATGTTCTCCCGATACAACTGGAAGGTGGCTACAACCACCTATCATTGCCATGTCCAACCACCCTAAAATATAACTATCAAGTAAATAATGAAACCACTACCACACTGTCACTGTTAGATATACCACTATAAACTTGTACCAATCTGTGCCAACAACCTGTAACCAACCTGTACCAAGATTATGTAGGAAACTTGTACCAATAACCTATACCAACATATACCAAATATACAAACAACCTATACCAATAATCTCCTCCTTATATCATATATGATAGCATGGATCTCATACTATACCAATAATTTCAGCAATACAACATAACCAAAAGCCAAATACCATAAACCTTTACACAAAACCATATGCCAAACTTCACCAACAATATGTCCAAATATGTGTCTTCAAGCATGAACTATCCATATACCAAGATCACCAAAAAATGTCTCTCACAAAATACCATAAGATATACCAATAAGACTCAGACATACACCAACAATATACTTCAATAGATCTTCCTCAAAACCATTCTACAACAATCCCTAAACTTCCAAGAGGGAATCCAACATATTTACAAGGAAAACCCTCAACCAGATTCATAGATTCAACACTACACATATGAAAACCATACATTTTTCTTATTGTAGTTGTGGATCTATTACAGATCTATTTTTTTAGTCGTGATTCTATTTCCGTGATTATAATGTAGCAGTTTTTCTACCAAGATTCTGCTACTTTGTTGCCACGGTTTTGTTGTCGCGATTTTGTTGTCATGATTCTTCTACCGTGATTTTCCTGCCACGATTTTTCCGCTGCAAATTTGTTCTATCAATAATACCTTCCAAATAATCTTTCACAAATAGATATTCAATTATATTAAAAAAATAGGTGCAAATAGGAGTCTCTTTCTCTCTTATTTATACTCTCTAAGTAGCTTCCTCAAGGGGTTACCTACTAACCAACTTAACCCAACTTCCTTCTTTTAAGGCTAACCCACTTATAACCACTTGTCCACTTACAACCAATTTATCCACAAATAGTAATTTCTCCACTTTTATTTGCAACTAATTAATTTTTATTTAGTTTCTTAATGCAACCACTCGACCCATGATTAACTCCTAGTTTCACCCACTTAACTAGTCAACTTCGTCTAGTAGCTTCTAGAATAATTGAACTTATTTGACCTTCTAGGGGCTTCTAGATAACTTATGAGAGTTCTCAAAATTCACAAGGCCATAACTCTCTAACCATAAGAATTTATGTGACATTTCACATATCACCATAAATGGCATGACATACTATCCATCTAGAATAATCGTACCTGCAAATATACTAACCTCCATACCATTATCATAAAAAAAACTTAAGTCCTTTAAACATACTGTTGGGGCTACCAAAATTTTCTATTGGACTTACTTCAAGGGTTGACATCAATGAAAACCAACCCAATTAATCAACAGGATTTAGGTTCCTGCTTGATCTCTTTTTCCAGCTGCAAAATGAGCTTCCTCCTGCTCGATCTTGTATGCCTTGCTACAGGAAAAAACTCTTCTTTTTTATTTTTTGCACTCCTTGATGTAATTCCCACTTTCTTTGAAACCCTAGCTTTGTTGTTAGGATTTAATTATGGCATTTTTTGAACATGCTCCTCAAAACCTAATGAAAGCAACAATTGTTTCCAAGACTCATGAACTTTGGATAGCAGCTAAGGAAACCTGACATTCTTTCTTTAGCCACTTGTTTGGAATTCCTTCACTCCAGTCTAGGTTGTGATATTCTTCCAATAAAAAATTATTACACAGACCTACAAGAATATTCTTCTTCTTCCACCATATTTCTCCTTTTACAGTCAGATGATAAGATCCTACAATTGAGTGCTTTGTAACATCAATCGACACATCCCCTACTTGAGTTTGAAAGCAATCAAAATTATGGGAAAATAACTTTGAAATTTTTTCATGATATCCTTGGAATTTGCAATAGAATTTAAACCATACCCCATTTATGAACTTCTCCATAATTTATGGGCATGATTCTAGTAATTCCCCCCCATATGGTTCAAGTTGAAGAACTCATCCTCCCTTCTTATTTTTCATACCTCGATTCTGCAAACCCTATACACCTGCAAGTGCTAGGGTTTCATTTTACTCGGGTTTCTGAGAATACCTGGACATAACAACTGATGCAAAAGATTTTTTGGCTACAAATAACAATAAGTTACATCTTATTATTTAAAATTCTTCTTCATACATTTGAAATCATGATTTTGCACAAACTTTGAATTGTGGTATGACAATTGAATTCATGAAATGTCAGCAAAATATAATCTATGTCAGATATTATTTTTGAGATTAATTGCAAGCCCCGAAAGTGATGATTGATGCTATGAGATTCATTTCATTGGCTTCAATCCCATTTCTTCACCCCTGTGAGCATCACCCGATGCAATGAGTGCTAAGTGGACTATTCAAATCATGAGAATTATTGGTCAGTTGAGACTAATACTCATGAATATGGGTCATAGATTAATGACTTACACTACGCAGTTAATCTCGAAAATAATATCTAATATCTTGCACTGCGGAAGCCCCTATATACTTAAATAATCTATGTCATTGATTTCATGCATAAGATCAAGTGTTTATTAAAATATGACAAACTTTGAAAACCATAACTGTTTTCATGATCTTTGGCACGATTTCTGAATTACTAACATGATTCTCATATTTGGAGCACGTTCCATTAATGATTTCACATGTCTACCAGAATAGCAGCATTTTGGTAGGGACTCTATTTTAAGTTTTTTGACTTAGGAAAATTCCTTTATTTTCCAATAGGAAATAACCATTGATGTTACATATCCTTTTCTATGTGAAATCTCAAACTATCCTATAAGAAGAAAATGAAAACCAATTTAAAGAAAATCACACCAACAGAAGGTATAAAGTATAAAAATGTGTAACCAACCAAAAAACAATAGTCTTGGAACAAGCTTTTAAAGGAATAAGATGAAAATAAGGAGGAAAAAATGTGGCATTGTGTCTAGGGACTAACACTGACTCCTTCTATGGATAATGTTCTCATGTTGAGACATTAAGAACCTAGAGACAAATGCCTTGCTTTCTCAACTTCATCAGTAACACCCACCCTATTCTTCTTTTATTGTTCTGATCATTGTTTTATTGTAGATCATCTATTTTGTACTCTAAAATATCAAACTTGGAGATACTAAAATATAGGCTAGTGTCTCCATTCGTCTTATGGATTCTTTTTCCTGCACACTGAAAACTTGACACTACTCTCACACTGCAAATTAATTTTCAAACTGAAACCAAAATGCTCAAAAATAGATCTTATTTATGTACATATTCCTACACAACTAACCAATCAACTCCTTGATCAGGGCACATCAAACTTCCAATGCATCCATGAAATAATTTTACTAACTATCAAAACATCTTGTACGCAACTGATTGATAAAACACCAAAACAAACATGATAGATACACCATAAATCAAATGGAGAACTCAAACTTACTATTTCATTTAAGTGGCATACCACAAGTTGCGATGTTTGGGACCCCTGAAGAAACTTTCTCCATCTAAGCAATGACTAGTTCATGAAAAACATGGAAAATTTTCAACTGACTTAAAAGACCAAGTTGCTCCTCTGTAACTTCTGCTCCATTGAAAATACTATGATCCTCTTGTCCTACTTGAAACAAATCATGAACATCATGCACTTCATAACAGTTAGGGGAAACAACATTCTCTTGAACCTGTTGATAACTTTCTTGAACAAAAAGTTATTTAGCAGCATGGAAAACAACAAGATTGTCATGAGAGTAAAGAGGCTACAATACAACTTCATTAATTTCAATAATAGGAACAACATGCTCAATGAGATCTTGTTTGTGTTGAATTTCTTCTTCTTTCATTATAAACCAATTATTACTTTCATGAGTAGAGGTCAACCTTTCATCCCATAACTCCCCATTGACACCTTCATATTTATCATTGATGATTGACTCAAAAGATGCCTGAATTGACATAAAATCTGAAAAATCAACCAAAACCTTCTCTTGACTCCTGGAAATTTCCGAAGAAATGTGCATGTATTCATCATTTCCAAGGGGGAGACTATCAATATATCTATAAGAGTCTTTATATTTCTCACAAGAAAAATAAATATGAACAATACTCTCTTGCAAGTTTTCCATTTCCTTTTCACTATAATAAGAACAATCTTCCCTATGATGTAGACTTGACTCAATTTTTCACAGTAGTTTTCAAATAAAATATCAACAAGAAAGAGTCTTCTACAATGATTATGAAAGCATGTATGAAAAGTTTTCAAATAAGATATAATTCCAAGAGGTAAATATCTGTACCATTTTCTTGCATCACCTTCAAGAGAATACATAAACATTTTCATAAGTACATGAGAAATGCCTAATTGATCCATGCATTCATTAAATTTGAAGAGGTGATGAGTAGGATGATCATACTTATCTTCTATAAATATGGGAAGGTAGTCTTCCCATTCATCTATTGTAGGAAGAACATTCGAAAAACCAAGAACATCAACAAAATTAAAAGGAGCAAACCTTTGAGATAAAATAACATCCATCTGAGTATCTGACATCTTGAAATTGTGGAGTCGCCACTGGATTATTTAACCATGGATTCGCCAAGTGAATGATCTGAAATATGTATGTGCCTAAACTTTGTTCACCATCAAATGTCAAATCTGATCATTGTCATTCTCCCAGGGAAAATGTCTTCGTTCCTCATCCCCGACAACGACGCCAAAATATATCAGTCCCTAAAGTTGTCATTGACTACTAAGGGGAAAGCTAGGGCACCTCATTTATTACAATGGTTTATATTTGTAGGTTTTTTTGGTTCAAAGGTTGGTTTATGGGTTAAGTAGTGTATTAAATTGGATAACATAATATTTTGGTTACAAAATCATATTTACACAACATTCACTTAGTCAGTGGAATTCATTTTGATCAGCTATATAAAGAGATAAAAACAAAAGAAATAGAAAGGTACAAGTTCACAATCTGTTCACTTACACATAAGACTCTTGATCCCAAATATCATTTAGAAACAAGATGGAATCACTTAAATACAAATCATGTAACAGGTGAGTAAATAGAAAAATATTTGATTGAATTCAACAAGAACAAGATAAATCACATGCTTTGAAAAAATGATTCAAATGCATTTAAGTAATAGAGAAGAAATAAAACAAGAATAAGAAAGACTAACAATCAGAATGTATTTTCCATTGAGTGCAAAATGTAGTGAATTTTAGGCATAACAATCTAGGTCAAATGTACCGTAAGCGCTACCAAAATCCAACCCCCTAGCTCTTTAAACTAAGTTCCTCTTTATACACAGATTTGGTTTCATCATATCCTAAAATATAGATACAGTTTTGATTGAGTCCTGATATCTGACCATAAAATAGTGATTACAATCTATTTCATTTATTGTATTACAACAAAAATCTAGATCTTAGGAAAAGACCTTAAAATTAGGACCAAATCATAACTCTATAAATATCCTTTGACCTACCAAATAGGATTTGTATCAACTTCTCAAAATTCATGTATTAGTTCCCATGATCAAGGACATGCCGAACTAATGAAGTGGCAACTTTAGAAAATCTAGGAAAATATGGAAAAAGTCAGCAAATCTAGAAAAATCAGCCCCAAAGTTCCATATGTACCTCATAAATGATTCATTTTTTCAAGATTTGAACTAGCTGACACCTAATTTGGCCCATTATGCAAGTGGATTTTGAATGGATTATCCTAATTTTTCATCGTTTTCTTGGGAGAATTGTCATAAGTTGACTGCTAAAATAGTCACCTACAGGAAAATTCTACATATTTTTTCAACTTCTGTTGTAATTTAGTTTTGAGCACACATCCTCTGTTGCATACTTGTGTTCATAATGATCCTATTATAATATGGGCCTATTTAAATAAATTGATATTTTAGGCTTCTTAGACCTTGTTTCATATTTATTCTCTTTTGAGGATGGTTCTTCAATTATTTCCTCTTTCACAACTTTAAGTGGGTTATATGCTCTTTCTTCATATGAATCTGACAACTCTTGTATCTCAAGGATGTAGGTTGGATCATGTTGTGTTTTTTTGTCATAGGGGCATACCCAGGGTTCAACACTTTAACAGTGCACCAACAAAACCCTAACTACCGACCCTTTCGGTAACACCTGCGAAGCAGATGAATTCTCACCAGAGGTAAAGGCAGGGGGGGTTGTAGGACTCATGTGTCTACAACCAAGCTGGGACACAGATATGTGATAAAAACACTTGACAGAGCACTTAGCCAATAACATGCACTAGTTCTTGAACATTATTCACATCCCAGGTTTAACCCTTATTACAGATCAACGCAGTGGAAATCAAGATTAAGCACATATAATCAATTAGAACATAGAATCAACTCAGATCTAGCATCCATTCACATCATTAAGCACTAAGATACACCATCAGATGCATTCATTATATATAACATCAACAACACTAAGCCACAATCATATAAACCACATAGTACCAAGCACATCAAACATAAGATTTACGTGGTTCACCCTAGTGTGGGGCTATGTCCACCAACTCTTTTTCTTATTTATTAGTCTGTGATCCTCTTACATTCATCTACTCCTATGCAGAAATCCACATATCTCAGCTTCGCACTTGAACAAGTGATCTGTGCACAATGCACTAGATCCACCTTCCTCAAAATCAGGTCAAGGCACAGAGCCAACTCCTCAATAGCACAAAGCCTTACTTTACATAACCAGATTGCGCAAAGAAAATTATAATCTCTTGCACTAAGACAAACATAATCTTTGCACACAACCAACACTAACACTACTTATTACATCGCTTAGATATCTATTTATACATTTACAAAAAGGCCTAAGCATGGGTAAACCCATGGGTCGACATCCCATACCCATTAAATAAACCCTAATAACCCTTTGCTTGGTCCACAAGCCCACAAAATAAGTGAGATCCCACAATATCCATTTCTCTTGGGTGCTCCATCTTCAACCAACCTGTCAGAGTCCCAAAAAATGGTCAAACATGACCAATGTTTCCTCAAAACCTAGTCAAGGGCCAACAGGCCCCCAACACTCACCTATGACTCATCCTGATTCACTCATATATGGGCAGTGTTGCTTTGAATGCCTCAAGCTTAGCTCGATCTGCCTCAACTTTCTTCTTCTATAGAGCCTCCTTCTCGACGAACTCTTGAATTACTTTCTTTGTAGCAGGCCCTTCGAAGCATTGTTCTACCATCACAACTACTTGGTCTAGCTGCGAGCCTTGGCCTTAAATCTCTTCAAAAATCATGCAGGCTTCATCCTGCATTGGCTGGAGTCTATGTGTCACTTCCATGACTTTTCTATGGATGGCAATAACATATTGTTGGATTGCATGATGTTGTTGTGATCGCTTCATTTTCTCAACTGCAGTAAGCTGCTTCATCTATGACTACACGGTGGATTCCTATTGCTTCACCTCCTGGATTTGTGCTTCCAGTTTCTTTAGCTCTCAGTATTTTGCAAGGCACTCATAGGTCTGCACACTCTGATCACTCAGTTTCTTACACTCTGAGGTGAGTGCCCTGATTCTTTCTACTACATTCCTGGAAGCGTCTTCCCTTTGATCGCGCACTTCTTGTGGATTGCTCGGCAACCATTTTTTGGCACATGGGCAGACCCAGGGTTCAACACTTCAACATGGCACCAACAAAACCCTAACTACCGGCCCTTTCGACAACAACTTCGAAGTAGATGAAGTCTCACCCAAGGTAAAGGCAGGGGGGGTTGTAGGACTCAGGTATCTAAAACCAAGCTGGGACACAGATCTATGATTACAACACTTGGAAGGGAACTTATCCAATAAAATTCATTAGTTCATGAACCTTATTCACATCGTAGGTTTAACCCTTATTACAAATTATCGCAATGGAAATCAAGATTAAGAAATTCTAATCAATTAGCACATAGAATCAGCTCATATCTAGCATCCATTCATATCATTAATCACTAAGCTACACTATCAGATGCATTCATTATATATAACATCAACAACACTAAGCAACAATCATATAAACCACATCACACCAAGCACATCAAACACAAGATTTACGTGGTTCTCTCCAGTGTGGGGCTATGTCCACCAACTCTTCTTCTTATTTATTAGTCTTTGATCCTCTTACATTCGTCTACTCCTATGCACAAAGCCATAGAGCTCAACTTCCCACTTGGACAGGTGATTTGCGCCTCTATCTCATCATTCTTCTGGTGTAAACCCTGTCACAACTTTCAAAACCCTGTTTTGAAGTAGAGCATTTAGGTTCCTTCTTGATCTCTTTTTCCAACTACAAAATGAGCTTCCTCTTGCTCGATCTAGTTTGCCTCACTACATGAAAAACCTCTTATTTTTTCTTTGCTTCACTCCTTGATGTACTTCCCACTTCCTTTTAAACCCTAGTTACTTCTGGCATTTTTTGAACATGTTCCTCGAAACCTAATGAAAACAACAATTGTTTCCAAGACACTTGAACTTTGGACGACAACTAAGACATCCTTCCATTCTTTCTTCAACCACTTGTTTGGAATGCCTTGACTCCAGTATGGGTTGTGATATTATTATAATAAAAATTGATTACACAGACCTCTAGGAAGATTATTCTTCTTCCACCATATTTCTCCTTTTATAGAAAGATGACAAGGTTATGCAATTGAGTGCTTTGTAATATCAATCAACACATCCCCTACTTGATTTCGAAATCCATAAAAAGTCTGGGAAAATAAATTTGAATTTTTTTCATGATATCTTTGGAATTTGCAGCAGAATTTAAACCATCCCCTGTTTATGAACTTATCCATAATTTTTGGGCATGCTTCTATTAATTCGCCCCCATCTGGTTTGATTCGAACAACTTATCCTCCCTTCTTAGTTGTCATACCTCAATTTTGCAAACCTTGTACAACTACAAATGATAGGGTTTCATTTTAATCAGGTTTATGAGAATATATGCACAAAAAAACTAATGCAAAAGAGTTTTTGTTTGCAAATAGAAATAAGTTACATCTTATTATTTAAAATTATTCCTCATAAATTCAAAATCATGATTTTGCATGAACCTCGAATCGTGGCCTGACAACTGAATTCATGAAATGTCAGCATAATCTAATCTGTGTCATTAATTTTGTGCATAGGATAAAGTGGTTATTAAAATATGACAAAATTTGAAAACCATAATTGTTTGCACGATCTTTGGAATGATTTCTGATTTACTAACACAATTCTCGAATTTGGAGCACGTTCCAATGATGATTTCACATGTGCTACCAGAATAGCAGTATTCTGGTAGCGACTCTATTTTAGTTTTTTTTACTTAGTAAAATGCCTTTATTTTCCAATAAGAAATAACCATTGATGTGACATATCATTTTCTATGTGAAATCTCAAAATATCTTATAAGAAGCAAATTAAAACTAATTTAAAGAAAATCACACCAACAAAAGGTATAAAGTATAAAAGGTGTAACCAACCAAAAACAAATAGGCTCAGGAGAGGTTTTTGAAGGAATAAGTTGAAAAGAGGAAAAAAGGTTGTATTATGTCTAGGGACTAACAAGATATAAATATCAACTACGGTGCACTCGACAACTGCCAACAAGACGGGGATAAATTGAGAAGGAGTTGAGGAATTCACTCTCGATATACACACAACTCCATAAAGAAGTGTACATCCTAGCTCACAAAATCCATCTTCCACAAATCAAAGAGCTAGGTAAGATGAATACCGATGAATAATGTTTCTCATAGGTCGAACAAAATATGAAGCATATACAAATAGATGCCAAAGTTGTGACCATAGTAATAGTGGATTTAATGAACACACACCTCGTGAAACCAACAAGGGCCCAAAATATGATCCAAGCCTTCATAAAACATTTAAATAGATATATGAATACCCTCTCATAGAATACAACAACTCATGATGATGCATGAGCATCGATTCAACTCAACAGCGCGTCAACAACCAACACAACAATGCACTAGGAGAGAGCAGATCCCAAGGAGAGAGAAGCACCAACTTTCTTGTTTTTGAGTTTAAATCTCAAATTTAATGTAAGTAGGTGGAGGAAGTCTCAAGAATCCCCTCTTATGTAAAAAGATAAATTGTATTGATATTTCATTAGAGATATAGGAATATGAGAGGAATCTCAAGAGAAGAGTAAGAGAAGAGAGGAGAGGAGAGAAAGAACCGAGAGTCTATTGCAGTTTAGTCATGTACACATTGTAAAGAACATTCAGTTTTAATACAAAAGAAGATTTCCCTGCATATGAGTTTATGTGTGTGTATTTTGTGAATGAACATGTGTTTATGTTTGTTTATGAATGTTTTTTGTGCATATGTATGAATTCAATGAATGTATGTATGTTCCCTTTGCAGGAATATATAGACTTCTCTATCTGTGTGAGTTTCTGAGTGTTTTGGGCTCTCAAGGCTAGTGCGAGTGCACACCAGAGTTGTTGGAAATCTTTGAGAATCCAACACTAAGAGTTCTCAAGAACTCAGTGTCGAGTTCAGGAAGAGTGTGTCAGGTGGTCACACCAGAAAAAGTCATAAGCTCAAAAGGGCTAGTGCAAGGAGTGCACACCAGAGTTATTGAAGACTCTAAGAAGCCAGCACAAGGAGTGCAGAAGAACTCATTTAGGAGTTATGTGAGAGGGTTTCCAAGTGGGAACACCTGAAGGTAAATCTCAAGAGGAATATCTCAAAGTGTGCCAGGAGGGCACAAGAGGTCATATGAAGAGAACAAAGGGACTAAACCCTTTGAAGTTTGAGTAATCAAAATCTTGGGAGAGATAGTGCCAGTCTGCATAGTGAAAATGAAAGGAGTGCGGAGGCCAAACCATTTACAGGTTCAAAAGCTCAGGAGAGGTAGTCTAAGTTCATGCAAAGCCCTGCAAGGAGTGCAGAAGGAGAAAACAGTCTAATTCCTAGACTGCAAAAGAAGCGCAAGTGTGTGCCCACACTTCATCCGAAGTGTTGAACAATCTTAGGAGGTGCAATGATGGAAGAGACCAAGCAGTCGACCCTACAGAGGAGAAATCAAAATACAATCTTTTGAAACCTTGAGGAAATCCTTCGTTGGAAGAAAAGTGATGTTGCATCATAGGAGGAGTCTTAACAGCCATTGGATTGGCTATAATATTTGACCTAGGCCATTGGATCAACCGCACACATGAGGAGGAGCATGGAGGAAAGGAGAAAAAATCACAACCATCAGATCTAAGCACAAATAACAAGAGTCATTGGATCAAGTTAAGAAGCACGACAACTAAGCATTGAATTCCTTTGGACTTCGCCACTCGGGAAAATTTGGGTTGTTAATGTAAGTGTGGGAGAAATCTCGAAGCTCCGAAGCCCCGGAGAAAATCATAATCGTTGGCATAAGGGCCACATGTCAGTAGATTGTGAGTAATTCAGAAGACCAACAGTCTGGGAGAACTAGATCGTCGTTGCAAGAGCATGCAAAAACCCCAAAGCTCTGCAGCCCAGAGCAGATCCTGAGCATTGTCGTCAGGTGTATGTGTTAATAAATATTAAGGGTTTGGATATTTGGAACTCCGAAGGAATTTGGGTTTAAGTTGTTTTGGGTCAAGAATCCCTGAAGACTAAAATCCATCTTGACCGTCCATTGACAAGGACACATGGACCATCAATCCCCGCCCTTCTCCAGTTTGGAATTTGGTTGTTCAGGGGATTTGGTGGTGGTTAGGAGTGAGGAACCTCGAATCCAGGAGCTTCAAATTCAATCACAATCATTGGTTGTTGAAGGATTAAGGGTCGTAGATCGTCATAGACCGACAGTTCAACATTCAATGATTTGAGAGGAAGCGTTTATTTATGTGTGAAAAATCCTGAAGACCGGAGTCTGGAGTTATCACGGACTATTGATCCGAGGAAAATGCCAGTCGTCCAATATGAGATTTTGATATTCGCGAGTTTGGGGGTAATGCATGTTGGAGTAGAGATAACTTCTGAAGACCGGAGCCCTGAAGTTCTTGTGAGTTGTAGATATTTGCACGGATTATGAACCATTGATTCCCATAGTAGTTCAGGTGTTCGTCTATTCGGCGTTCATAGAAATTGGAGTGTAGTTTTGTCAAGACTCCTGGAGCTCGAAGCTCTGGAGCATCGAAGTAGCACATTTTTTTATGCACTTGGTCATAGCCCTCGACCACATGAAATTTTGGTTGACGTTAAGGGGCTAGAACCTAAATTTAATAATAAGAACAAAGGGGTTACATGAGAAAGTTCCCGCAGGTCTTTGTGGGACCTACACAAGGAAGTTAAGGGCCTGTGTGCATTATGAGAGGATCCAGCATGGATCTGAGAGATAATTCAGCCCCTACGGGAATGATCCTAAACCAGGAGGTCGCGCAATCCCCAGGGGGTGGTTGGGGTTTGCATCACATAAGGTCACCTTAGAGTTACTACTTTTTCAAAAACGTATTTCTATTTTGGGACAACATGGGGTCTGGACAACTTACTTAAAGGATAAGAATAATTGAGGGGGGAACATTATAAAATTTGGGATTATTCTCACACACCCTTTCTCTGTCTTTTCTATCATTATCACACAATTTGTATCTATTATAACCTACATAAATAAATCTGAGAGGGAAGGTGAAAATACATGTAACTACTTCTTACAGAAATTAAGAAACCTTAATAGGTAACTACTTAGGACTATAAAGAGAGGAAGATACCCACTTTGAAAGGGCTCTTCAAATTTGTAAATTTGGGGAAATGCTTTTCTAAGAATAATATTGAGAATCCCTCAGGGCCATTTTACATGGAGAGAAATACTTGTATTTTTTATAATTATCTGTTGATCCAAAAAGGATCTAGCGAATATTAAGGATAACTTAGAATTCAAAGAAGCACCTTAGGAAGCTCAAAATGGCCTCAGTAGACAAAGAAACAGAAAAACTTCACAGCCCTCAAAACTCATTGAAATTGGCATCATTGCGAAGAGCGCATCGCAAGCTTTCCAACGGCATAAACAAATCATCAAATGGAGTTACGGATCAAAATATATTTGCGGTCAAAGTTTTGGTCAACCTAGCCCAGTTAACAGGGATGAGTCAAAATCCATACAGTTGACATTAGAATCAGTACAAATGACATCAGCATCCATGCATGGTACCTGACACATGCAGAGGGAGACATGTGTCATGTTGATGTCAACATGATTACGTGGCAACACCAGAGGTTGCCATGTGTCACTCATTTTTGAACTTTTCTGGTCAATCTGTGGACCAATGGGAAAGTGCCACATGGTAGTCCATACAACCACGTGGAAAACCGTACAACCACCTAGCAGATGATGTGGTAGAGGTGACGTGGCATGTCTGTGTAGTATGATGATGGGGGCCAATGAAAGGTCGCCATGTGGCCCATTCATGGGCTATCACATGGCAATGGGAAAATGCCCAAGGACTCCCAACAACCAAAATTAAAAATTAGAAAAGGGGTAGGCTAGCGCCAACCCTAGTCCACCAAACAAAACAACATATCCGCCAAATATAGCACCCAATCTGCCAAAAGGTTGGAGAAGCTCACCACTAGATCTGGCAGGAGTCTGCCATATCATACCTATAATACAAAGTTAGAGGGGGTTACAACTACCATATCGTATTGTTACAATAGAGTGCCCAAAATGGGAGGTCCGTGGGTTCGACCCCAGGACCTCCCCAACAAAAAATGCCTTAACATAACCTCACCAATTGTTTGGGCTAACGCCCCTATCGTTTAATCTGCCCCAATTTTTATTTAAAAACTGGTTTTTTGCAATACACATGGGTCATACCAAGGCGCGCGACTGTATGAACGGGGCACAAAAAATGAGACATTTTCCATTAATTTATTGCAAGTGCAGGCACAAGAAACTGAGACAAAAATTCTCTTGGGCCTAAAAGTGCCAGACTGATATTGAGGTGTGGAGATAGTCATTTTTGGGTAATTCGACGCCACGAATTCAGTGGTATTGTTTGTTTTCTGATTTGAACAAAGATTTTGCATCTTAACTCCATAATGAGGTATACTTATGTATTTTGTCAAATTATTTTCCTAAGTTAATAAAAAGGCCTACCCATTTGAGAGCAGGACTCGAAGACGTAGTCCACTAGGAATGAACTCCATTATCAATTGTTTGTATTCATATCTGATGTATATGTCTCTTCATTATTGAATTTTTCCTTATTTATGGTGCACTTCATTTTATGTTGATTATACAATTGTTTAATAAGACACATCCATGAAAATATCCTAGATCATTTTGGTATCAGAGCAGTCATCTTTGACTTGAATTGTTGAGTGTGAAAGATTACTAGGGCCAAGCATAAACATGGTGAAGGAACACTTAATACTTTCAAACTAGAAGTTGGTCGTGCATTCCGAAGGAAGAAAATGGCCGAAGAGGACAAGCATGATGAACAGGAGAAAAAAAATCATATGGTCTTCTATCGCATGTCAGAAATGGTCGAGCGAATGTATGGAGACTACAAGAAGAGGATGAAGAAGAAAGGGAAGAAAAAGGAAACACAAGAAGATGATAATGCTTTAGTGAATCAAGAGGTTGGAGGAGACCCTCCTGAGCCTCCATCTTCACCATTGAGTTCTATCTTTTCTTCCTCTGATCATTCTCATCATTCTATCCTTAAAATTCTTTTAAGAAACCATTATTAAAGCTTGATGTAAAATTTTCTTTGCCTATGTTTAATGGAGATTCTAATCCTGAAAATCTAGATAATTGGATTCGACGGGTTGAAGTATATTTTTGTGTTCAACATATTGATGAAGAGGAATTTAAAGTGCAATTGGCCATCTTCGGTTGGAAGGCATTGCTCTCGTATGTTGGGAGATCAAACTTCATGACAAAAGTAAGTGTGGTAATCTTCTTTCCTCATGGTCATAATTTAAATCAACAATAAGGAAGAAATTTTATCCATTGGGTTGTTTACATAAAGCAATGATGGAATGGAAAACTTTAAGACAAAGTAAAGTTCAAATTGTACAAAGTTTCACAGAAAAATTTAGGAAGAAATATTTTGCATTAAACATTCCTTTAGATTCTTATGAATCTTTAATGAAGTATATTGGTGCACTTCACAGTTATATTCGTCATACTTTACTATTGTTTAACCCCACCATTCTTGACAAAGTTTGTGTGCAAGCCACTCACCTTGAGAAGAGGGGAAATCCTGTTCAATAATATCCCACAAAGAAACCTTCCAAATTCCCACATAAGCAGTTTAAAAAGTTTAAAAGGAAGAACAAAAATACTGCCATTGTAAAGAGGGAAGAAGGAAATCCATCTTGCACTCATTGCAAGAATAATGGCCACGATGATGAACACTATTGAAAATTACATCCAAAGAAAAGACCAAAACAATTCAGTGGAAAGGGGAAGACAAATAACATTTCTATAGTGTAACAAGATCTTAGTTCTGATTCAGGAGATGAAGAAAAGATCACAGCAGTTGGAGTACAAGGTAAAGATTCCCTTGATGCTAGTTCAAATTCCAATAATGAATCTCATGATGATGAAAGAAAGAGAAATGAATTATTTCACATAAGGGTTGTATATAAGCACACTAAGATAGATACATTATTTGATTTGGGTTCCCAAGTAAACTTGATATCTGAAGCACTTATCAAAAAGATGGGTCTTGAAACTAAACTACATCCAAAGCCTCATCCTCTTGGTTGGTTATGTGATAAATAAAAACTTAATGTCACCAAGCAGTGTAGGGTTAGATTTTCTATTGCTTCAAATTTGATTGATGAAGTGGATTTGGATGTTTTATCACTTGATATATGTGGCATAGTGCTAGGGAGTCCTTATCTTTATGATAGGAAAGAAATCTTCTTTTGTCATGAAAACAAATATCACCTTACTAAAGGGGGAGTGGAATATATTGTTAGAGCCCACAACATGATGGTAAACACCACACTTGTTAGTGCAGGACAACTAAAGAGCCTCATAAAAACTAATAAGAGATATGTACTCATGGTCTTAAGGGAAAAGGATGTCAAAACATCTAATTCCTTCCAGGGATGTGATCCTTCTCATAAGAAAGAATTAATTGATATTGTTTAAGTATGATGATATTTTTCAGGAACCATATGGATTACCTCCTAAGAGGGAAATCCAACATGAAATACATCTTCAGCGAGATTCTCCTCTTCCTAATGTGGGCATGTATAGGATGTCAGTTGTAGATATGATAGATATTGAAAAGAAGGTATAAAGATTATTGGATCAAGGGTTCATTGTGCCTAGTTTATCTCCTTGTGGTTCTATGATTATAATGGTGCAAATAAGGATGGCACATGGAGAATGTGTGTCAATTATCGATCCTCAAACAAAATCATGGTGAAAAATCGATACCTACCCTCTTCCTCGTATAGATGATTTACTTGATCAATTAAAGAATGTTGTTTATTTCACTAAGTTGGATTTGTGCAGTGGATACCATCAATTCAAGGTTGCAGAACAGAATGCATGGAAAAGTTCCTTTAAAACCAAATAGGGATTGTTTGAGTGGTTAGTTATGTCATTTGGACTTTGTAATGCTTCGGCAACCTTCATGCGTGTGATGAATGATGTATTTAGGCCATTTCTAGATTATTTTGTAATTGTATATTTAGACGACATTCTTATATTTAGTGGGACTTAGGATGAACATGCAAGGCATGTAAAGCAAGTATTATATACTTTGCAAAGGGAAAAGTTGTATGTAAAATTTTCCAAATGTGAATTTGGCAAGATTGCACTTGTGTACTTAAGTCATTGTTACACATCAAAATTACTCACTTCAACGATGACCTATTTTCGTCATTACTAGTGTCACAAGTGTCACATTTTTGGTTGCAAGTGTCGCAAACATCATACTATCATCTTGCCTATGTCGTGTCTCTAACAAAATCATAAGAACACTTAAGACACCTTCAAAGACTAGTTTAAGAAGGAGAAATCATCTGATGAGGAGTACAAAGCTTTTTCAATTGAGAAAACCACTTAAAAATGAATTTTGAAGAGTAGCGCTTCCCTACCCACTGTCAGGGAGTGATAGCACTCCCTACCCTCCTTTCGGGGAGTGTTGCATCCCTCTATGACCCCTTCTAGGGGAGCACTAGGCTTTTCTGAGAGAATTTTGGGCAGCGCTCCCTAACCCTCTTTGGGGGAGCGTTGCAATGATCTGTGCACCCTTTTGGGGGAGTGCTAGTCTGTTTGAGGAAATATTGGGCTGAAGAGTGCCAACGTGGTCAATCCCACTCCTCCTCTGATGAGTGCCAAAGTGGTCGATCTAGTTTTTCCATCGGTCGATCCCACTCCTCCATTGAGGAGTGCCAAAGTGGTTGCTCTGGTTAGATCATCGGTCAATCCTACTCCTCCTCTGAAGAGTTCCAAAGTGGTCGATCTAGTTCCACCATCAATCTATCCTACTCTCCCTCTAGAGAGTAAACCCGATATTTCCCATGTTTTTCTCGTTGATACAGAATCTACCATGTTGGGGGGCATTCCTCCTGCCGTGAAACCCCCTCCAAGTAATGAGGCCATCATTTTTTAATGGGGTTCTCTAACTAGACCTCATCTTCCCTCCCACATTCCTTTCAATATTACAGTATAGGTTTGTGGTCGGGACGTTCCTCATGTGTTGATAGATGAAGTTTCATCCGTTAGTATTTTTTCCTCTATTGCTTGGCAAGATTTGGGTTATCCTCAGCTTGTTCCAGTTACCTAGACTCTGTTCTCTTTTAATAGAAGAACCAGTCACCCTTTAGGGATCCTTCCTTAGTTTCTCGTAACTTTGGGAGGGAAAATTGTTTTATTAACGTTATGGTAGTCCAGGACCCCTTGGATTTTGATTTTCTCCTTGGGCGAGATCATGTCTATGCCATGAAAGATATTGTGTCCACTCTTTTTTCATGTGATATCTTTCCCGCACGATGGAAGAATGGTGACTATTTATCAACTTCCCTGCATCGGTCCTGACTTGATTACCAACCCATTGACCTCCCTAAACGGTTCTTATATGCAGTCGGTATCACCCCTACCACGGGTAAATTATGTGGCATTATCTCCCATGCCTTCAGCTACCGATGAAGATGAGCCTCTCACTGTACGCTCAGCCTCTTATGAAATATATTCGGTAGTGGAAATGGTGATCTCTTCGGTAAGGATATTGGAGCCTGGTCTCCTTACCCCTGTCGTGACCCTCGACATGTGTTCTTTCCAGAGCATTGTTATTTCGTCAAGCAAAGATCCCTTGGAATCCATGACCTAGTTTTGTCCCTTGACATGGTGTCCTTCCAAAGCATTATCCTCTTGGAATCCATGATCAAGAAGAAGTCGTGTGGATAGTTTTTGCGTCTCTGTAGCAACCTCGTTAAAAAATGAAACAGAAGATATGAGCGTATTTTTCCTCTTTGTGGAAAGCTCGTTAAAAAATGAAACATAGGCTATGAGCATAGTTTTCCTCTCTATAGCAAGCTCATTAAAAAATGAAATAGAAATTTGGGGACTGAACCCGAAGCCCTAAGCATAATTCTTTTCTTGTGTCAAACTTGTTAAAAAATGAAACAGTCACCTCTTTCTTTGAGTCGAGTATTTCGTTAGGTCTCATGTTTGACCTTCATTTCATCCACCCTTATCCTTTTTCTCCATCTAGTACAGAAATTGGTGACAAACTCAAAGTCGGTGAATGAATTGAATCTTGGCGGGCATGTCTCCAGCCTTCGATTATCATTCTGGAGTTAAGCCACTAGATTTTCAATCTAGGGGCAAAGTACCAATCATCCATGGGTATCATGTATCCCTACCTTTGGAAATTATGTTGGGAATTTACAAGCATAGTTTAATTTTGTTTCAAGCTTGTGTAAAAATGAAACCAATACCGAGCTTAGTATTTGTTCTTTCTCGTGCTCATAAATACATGATATTGTAACTGAGTAGAATTTTATCACTTTCTCAGACTCGTAAAGGTTATACGAAAAAGGAACCCCCTGGAGTCGTCTTTAAGCTCTTTTTCAGACTCCCTAAACATGAAAATATTGTTGAGTGATCTTGCTTCCTTTCCCACTCATTAAAAGGTTTAAAAAGGTGTCTTTCGATTGATAATTTATCTCTTTTTAGGCCTCGTGATACTAACATTGCGAAAAAGGACAACACTGGAGTCTTCTTTAAGTCATTTTCAAACTCTCTAAATATGAAAAACCACCGAGTTTACCTTCTCTGGACTCGTTAAACAATCATACATTGAAGGGCCCATATGGGATCGAACCCTTACTTCTTCCAGTTCGTTAAAAAAAGGAAGAGGGACTTACCTAAGGTAAGTTATATCAAGCATGTGTTACCATCCTCGAGCTCGTTAAATCAAAAAGAGGTACTCATCTATCTGGATGGGGGGGAAATTTGAAAGAAGAAAGCCAAGAAGTTTTTGAGAACATCAGCAGTCACCTTTACAGTTGCCCTTGAACACGACACTTTGTCTTTGCACACACTTTAATACGTTGAACCTATACATTGAACCAATCCTCTGAGTTTTCTTACTCCTTTGGGTCACCCGACGAAAGTCACAGTATCCACTGCATTATCGTGTTTGGGTCCATGTCATGTCTTTGATGTTGTGCCTCAGTGTTCAAGGGAAGTATCTTCCTTGAGAGTCAACCATCACAAATTTATGTTTCAATACCTATGTTAGTCCATGTTCTTTTGATCCACCAATCACATATATGTGTTAGTTTCATGTCATTGATGTGGGATACATCAAGGCCCTCCTATGATGAGTCTGTTCTTGTCGACTTCAACACATTATCCGAGAACTAGACTTAGAAACCAATTAGTACCTTGGGACCTGCATGCCTCAATGGAAAGCCTCCTCGCTTCCAACAATGGGTTTACATCATTAACCCCTGATCGGATGATTCCACGGATGTTTGACTTCAACTCATTTATTCACATTCATTGGAATGTACTAGGGTACCTTGAGAATCATTGACATCAATGGTGATTTCCCTCGCACTTGTTAACGGTTTACCTCATTGACCGGTAATCAAGTGGTTTCTGCCATGTTCGACATCAGGACATCTATTCACATGGTTAGACACGTACTTCATCGGGATCAGTAAGAATACCCTGGGTTGAGTGATCACTCTGATATATACTTTGCCCAGGTTGCGACGGAGTTTCTCTTCAATATTGACACATATATTGTCACATAGATCCACTTTGTATTGGTCTGTGGCTATGTCTTTTCATTTCATAGATCCACTGTGTATTTTTCATGGCCACGACTAATTCATATCATGGAAGTATAGATCCACATTGTATCTTCAGTGGCTATACCTTTTTGTCAATATAATTATGGATCCGCAGTGTATCTTATGGAGGCCATACCTTGAAATTATTTATCACTCAAGCATAGGTATGCCTACCTTGGGTTTGAAACATATCATAATATTTGTTTGATGGTTGTGTGCATCTTCTACCAGGTTCTGTGAGTCCATACCCTTGCTCGAAAAAGTATACAAAGTACTTCAGTCATCAGTTTCCATATTCTAACCCCGTACTTTGGGGGGCAATATATTACACATCAAAATTACTCACTTCAATGATGACCTATTGTCATCATTACTAGTGTCGCAAGTGTCTCATTTTTTGTCACAAGTGTCGCAAGTGTCACAAACATCATATTGTCATCTTGCCTATGTCGTGTCTCTAACGACATCATAAGGACACTTAAGACACCTTCAAACACTGGTTTAAGAAGGAGAAATCATCTTATGAGGAGTACAAATATTTTGACATTGAGAAAACCACTTAAAAATGAAGTTTGAAGAGAAACGCTTCCTTACCCACTGTCAGGGAGTGCTAGCACTCCCTAGCCTCCTTTTGGGGAGCGTTGCAGCACTCTGTGACCCCTTCTGGGGGAGCGCTAGGATTTTCTGAGAGAATTTTTGGCATCTCTCCCCTACCCTTTGTTAGGGAGCGCTAGCGCTCCCTAACCCTCTTTGTGGGCATTGCAATGATATGTGCACCCTTTTGGGGGACTACTAGTCTGTTTGAGGAAATCTTTGGCTATTGAGGAAAATCAAGGAAAAATCCCCCTCATCTCTAGATTTAGTTGGATTTGAATATGAGGTCAAGGATACATCTTAGGGAGGATCCACAAGTGATGGAGAAGGATCCTCAACCTATCCCAATAATATCTAAGGTGGTTGGGTCTCTACAAGCTTATATAAGGAGGCCTTCTCATGGTGAAAGGTACATGGAGAAATAGGAAGGCATCAAACTTATGATCTCATAAGGAAGATATCAGTGAAAAATAGACATTCTATTGGTGGATCATTTGAGAAAAGGGTCTGGACAAAGAGATCTTTGCGAAGCTACTGCATCTACATCATGGTTGTAAGCACTTTGCTTTGTTCTCATTAATATATATATGTGTGTGTGTGTGTGTGTGTGTGTGTGTGTGTGTGTGTGTGTGTGTGTGTGTGTGTGTGTGTGTGTGTGTTTGACCTGTTTCTTTCAAGGTTCTGTATGTCTACATGCTACATGAACTTGTCTTTAATAGATATATCTAGTTTTGGATTAATCATGGTAGAATAGGAAGTTATTTTGTATTTTTTGTTATTGATTTGCAGGACTTGTCGAGGAGCTTGGAGATCAGAGCTCAACTCGGACTAGAACAAGGAAAAACATCGAAAAAGGTACATACATCTTCTTCCTTTTCTCTATTTGATTGACTTATCTAGGTTTAAAACGATTTCAGTGACCAATGTTAGCACCTTTCTGTCTTGTTCTTATGAGTCTCATTGTTGTTGCTCATTATATTACAGGACCTTCTGAAGAATTTGGAGATCAATATCAACCTAGATCGAGCAAGGACAAACGTCGATAAAGGTATTTACCCTTCTTCCTTCTTCTTCTTTGAATAGTTTAGCTTCATGAAAAGGAATGTCAGTGTCCACAATAGCACTTTTCTGTCTTGGTCATAGGGGTCTAGTATCTAAGAGGAAATCCACTTGTCCACGGGGGGATTCTCCTATAACAGTCATATTGTAGGAGGAGTAAAATTGAAAATTGATCCTTCCAAGATTGATGTAATTGTAAATTGACCCGATCCCAAAAGTGTAACCAAAGTATGAATCTTCTTAGGTGAAGTCCAGTACTGGAGGAGATTCATTTCAATCTTCTCATTTATTGCATCTCCTTTACATGCCTTAACTAGTGTGAAGAACATTTTTTAGTGGGGAGGAAAGCAACAAAAGGACTTTGACACTTTGAAGGAAAAGATCAGTACTTCACCAGTATTAGCACTGTTGAATCTTCAACAGTCTTTCGAAATCAAGATAGATTCCAGTGAATATGCCATGGGTGCAGTATTGATGCAATATCATAAGCTTATATATTACCACTCTGAAACTTTTAACCAAATTGTTTTTAACTATCCTACATATGATAAAGAGTTGTATGCATTAGTTCAAAGTGTAAACAAATGGAACCACTACTTGTTAGGGAAGGAAACAATCATACATATAGATCACTAGCCCTTACAGTATCTCCAAGCACAAACCAAGTTGCAAAAATCTCAGCATTACAGATGGATGGGTTGTCTTCAACAATTTCATTTGGTGATCAAATAAAAAAAGGGTGCTAGTAATAAGGTAGTTGATATGCTTTCTAGACCTCCTATTGTTGCTTCTATTATTTTGAAGAATTCTTCTTTATCTCATGATAGCTATGTGGAACAATATGCTATTGATGAATATTTTAAAGAGGTGTTTGAGAATCTAACCCATGGTGCACAGGTAGAGAACTATTGTCTGCAGGGAAAACTGCTCTACCATCTTTGAAATATTTGTATTCCTACAAGTGAATGAGTCCATGTAATACGAAAATCTCACACTTCTCTTGTGTCTGGGCATTTTGGGGTAGGAAAAACTATGGCTCATCTGCAAAGATTTTATTATTGGCCTCAGATGAAAGAAATTCTAACTAAATATGTAAAGGGGTGTGTGATGTGTTCTACTTGTAAGCCCACTAATAGAAAAATGGGGCTATACTCACCACTTTTTGTTCCATCTCATCCATGGGAGAGTATCTCCATGGATTTTGTAGGGGGTTTAGCAATGTCGAAAATGGGTCATGATTATTTGTATGTTGTATTGGATAGGTTCAGGAAGATGTGTATCTTGATGCCATGTAAAAAAATAGATCACTGCTAAGTAGACTGCTAATCTCTTCTTTCAGTATGTTTAGGTTCACTTTGGGTTACCCACATCCATTGTCTCGGATCTAGATACTCGATTCCTTGGATATTTTTGGAAGTGGAGAATGATGGACACTAAGTTGAAGAGGAGCATTTCTTTCCATCCACAGACTCAAGGACAGACAAAGGTTGTTAACAGAACAATGGTAATTTTTCTTCGAGGATACTGCAACAAACATCCCAAGTTATGGGATGAATAGACACCCTATATACAACATGCTTACAATCGAGCCTTACATTATTCCATTCAGTGTTCGCCATTCGATACATGTTTTATATATTTACCTAAGGTCCCTTTGGACTTGATGTATGGGAGAGATGTCAATTCAAATGAAGAAACAAATGAAGACAGGGCCCACAAGTTCATTCAGGGGATCCAGCAGGTACACCAAGTAGTCAGGGAACAATTGGAGAAAATTCAAGAACAGTATAAAGCTCAACATGAAAAACACATGGTTGATCATTAGTTCCAGGTTGGAGACCAGGTATGGCTTCACATAAACAAGTAGATATTGAAGGTTGAAGTAAATAATCTCAAGCCCATCCGATATGGACCCTTCACTATTTTGGAGAAAAGTAGTACCAATGCTTTTCGTTTAGATCTTCCACCATATATGAAGATTTACTCAGTTGTAAACATGGAAAACTTGAAACTTTTTTAGCCTCCCATGATCATGAATCAGGTTGAGGAAGTTTCAATACCTTCAATTGATGAGTTTTCTCCTGAGTACTTGGACGCATTGAAGGAAGATATCATCTTGGAAAGAAGGACGAGGACTTCAAGCAAGGGTATTGTTGATTATCTTCGAGTGGGCTTAAAGGGAACACATCCAAGCAATGCAAAGTAGATTGAGAAGGACAAGGTGAGGGAACGCTTCCCTCACTTATTTGTTGATTGATGAAATCTTTTGGCAATCCAAAAATATCTGAGTGGGAAGGCGTGATCCAAAAAGGATCCAGAAAAAACTAAGGATAAATCAGAATTCATAGAAGCACCTCAGGAAGCTTTGAATGGCCTCAAAAGACAAAGAAAGGGAAAAAATTCAAAGTCCTTAAAAATCAGTGAAATTGGTATCATCATGAAGAGTGCATCACAATATTTCCAAGGACATAAACGGCTCGGTAAACAAAGTTACGGATCAAAACATATTCACAGTCAAAGTTTTGGTCAACCTAACCCAGTCAGTAGGGATGAGTCAACATTCATACTACTAATGTTAGCATCAGTACGAGTGATGCCAACGTCCATATAGGGTACGTGGAACACACAGAGGGTGACACATGTCATGCTAGCATCAGCATGATGATGTGGCAGCACCATAGGCTACCATGTGTCACTCATTTTTGGACTTTTCCGACCAGTCTATGGACCAATGGGAAAGTGTCGCATGGTAGTCCATACAGCCACATGGAAGACCATACATCCACCTGGAAGGTGACGTGGTAGGATGATGTGGTAGAGGTGACGTGGCATGTCCATGTAGTATGGTGATGTGGGCCAATGAAACGCCACCACATGGACCAGTCATGAGCTACCACATGGTAGCGGGAAAATGCCCAAGGATGCCCGGCAACCAAAATTCAAAATTAGAAAATGGGTTGGATGGCGCCAACCCCAGTACGCCAAACAAAATAGAATATCCACAAAATATAGCACCCAATCTGCCAAAAGGTTGGGGAAGCTCGCCACCAGATCTAGTAGGAGTCTGACATATCAGACCTATACTCCTAAGTTAGTGGGGGTTACAACTACCATATCATATTGTTACAGTAGAGTGCCCAAAATGGGAGGTCTGCGGGTTCGACCCCAGGACCTCCCCAACAACAAATTCCTTAACATAACCCCACCAATTGTTTGGGCTAATGCCCCTATCATTTAGTCCGCCCCAATTTTTATTTAAAAATTGGTTTTTTCCAGTGCACAAGGGTCAGACTAGGGCGCGTGACCATATGGATGGGGCACAGAAAATGATACATTTTCCATTAATTTATTGGAGGTGCAGGCACGGAAACTGAGAAAAAATTTCTCTTGGGCGTGAAAGTGCCAGACTCATATCGAGGCATGGAGACAATAATTTTTGGGTAATTCAACTCCATGAATTCAATGGTGTTGTTTTTTTTCTGATCTGAGCAAATCTTCTACAGCTTAACTCCAGAATGAGTTATACTTATGTATTTTTCCAAATTCGTTTGCTAAGTTAATAAAAATGCCTACCCATTTGAGAGGCAGGACCCAGAGACATAGTCCACTAGGGTCGAACTCCGTTATCAAGTTTTTTTGTTCATATCTTATGCATGTGTCTCTTCATTATTGAGTTTTTCCTTATTTATGGTGAACTTCATTTTATTCTCATTTAATACAATTTTTTAATAAGTCACATCGATGAAAAGATCCTGGTTCATATTCTTTGAACCACTTCAAGTAAATGCTAGGTTGTCTTGAAGCACTGTAAGGATTTCATTGCACATATAGACTTCTCTTTTGCGAATAGAAATTGTATGACATTGTGTCTCTCTTTTGTTAATTTCTCTAATACTATGAACAGGTTATTGTGTATTAACATATAGTTGAGATTAATATGGTTTTACTTTCATACATGTAAGTTCTCAATATTTTTTTCTTTCTCACAACTGTCTGGGTCAAAATTTTCTTGCCGGGATTACTAACATCTTGGACTTTTCATTCAGTTGTATTTAGTTTCTCCTAGCTAGGGTATGATAGAATATGTTTCCTTTCTACATTTATTTTAGTCTAAATCTTCATACTCTTTCATCAAACCATTCATTCACCCCCAAACCTAGTAATGGCAGTTGATCCAAAATCCGAATGGGTCTCCTAATACAAATGGTGCGGAGTCTAATTGGGATCTCATACTATGAAGACCCCTCTCTGTTGAAGGGCATTTTTATTTCATCAACACTAGGTTTTTGTTATGATTATAATTATAATTATGATTCTCTTTGAAGTCTACTTTGACAATGAATTTATAATTAATACTTCATCATTTAGGTTTGAAACTTTATTCTCTTTTAAACTTACAATTCATATTATATATATAATCAATAAATATTGATATATTGTTGTAGAGGTAAATCAATAAAAAATGAAGACGAGAGGGACCCTAGTTCCCTCAATAGAGATGATAACTCCCTTTTCCTACTTTTGATGGAACCTCCCTCGATATTGTAGGTTTGAAATGTCCAAGTCATTGGTGGAATTAATTCAATGAATATTCCCTAGGATGAATCACACAAACCTACAAGGTTTGAGCCAATCTAGCTACAAGGACTCCTTGTAGAGGTGTTGGAGATGATAGGTGCAAGCATCCTAAGGGATTGAGAGGGGTGGGAGGATTTTGATCATAATCTAAGTATGTACCTATAAATTAGGGTTTCCAAAGAGAGATGAATCCAATATGTTTCAAGAGATTCTAAAAAGAGGAATTGAATGGTATAAATAGGCAAGGAAGTGACCTCAAGGAATAAGAGAATGTTTATTTATCTATTGGAGAAACTATGTCATATAGAACCCTTGTGCCATTCTTGTTGACTGTGTTTGATGGGTGTGAAACAAGGATGACACAAGTTTTTAGGCCTAAAAGGACTATCTATTATACCTGCAAAGGATGAGACATACACCACTTTGGGGTTAATCTGGGCATGAAAGCACCATACACTAGTTAGCAGCATAGTGTGAGTTCCATGTGGCATACAATAATTTGGGGATAGTACAAACATGTGGGTGACATACAAAATTCAAGGACCAAATGTGATTAGGGGAGTTGACACGCACCAAATCTAATTTGACACCAACAAAAAGGATACCAATGCCAACAATATACTAGTGAAGATGAGAGATGTAATGAGGGGGATGTGAATGTTATAGAAGGGATCCCATCACTATAGGCTATGGGATGAAACCAATTATGAGTGACATGTTTGGAGAGGTGGTTATTATTGACTAGGTAGGATTTATCCCAAATATATTTGTTTCCTCAAGACACCAACCTAAGAAGTACTAAGCTACCAAGAATGTGACCAAGGAAAGAAGAGTAAATGAAGAGAGATAGGGGAGCCTTTCCTTGAGTATTTGAGGGAAAAGGGAAAGGAAAGAGAGAATGAGAGGATAGAGAACAAAGGAAGTAAAGAATAAAGTGATTGAATACTTAGGATTTTCAAGGTGGGAGATGACCAATGTTCAAACAATTAGGCCCCACAAAAGTCCCACTTGGGATGGAGATTCATTTAAATCGATCTATCATTATAAAGACAAACATTTAAAATGATATAAATATAATCGACAAACACTATATCTACTACTGTAATGATAAATCAATAAAAATGTAGAGTAGAGACTATTTCCCTTAGGAAGGATGTTAACTCCCTTTCCCTAGTTGTGATGGAACCTCCCTTGAGATTGTAGGTCTGAAATTTCCAAGGCATGAGCGGGACTAAGTCAATGAAGATACCCTAGGATGATTCAATCAAACCTACAATTGGACAAAAGGGGTACCTATAGAGGTTCTAGTATGAAAATTGCAAGTATCCAAAGGGTTTGAGATAAGTGGCAAGAGTTTGATCACTAATTGAAGTGTGTGTCTATGAATTAGGGTTTTTAAAGATAAAATGATATATTCCATTTCAACAGATTTTACAAAGAGGAATTGAATTATATAAATAGGCAAGGAAATGATCTCAATGTGCAAGAGAACATTAAGTTATTCATTGGAGGGTCTAATTCATGCATAACCATCATATCGTGCTTGTTCAATATGTGTTATGAGTTTAGTGCAATGGTGTCATTGGTTTCTAGGCACAAAGGACTCATTGTTCCATGTGTTTTTGGTCATGGTTATAATATTCCAAGGAAATTCATGTTACACTTTATACCAAGATATCGTGTATGATTTAATGGGTTGGACTCAAATTGAATCCATAAATTACAATCCTTTGGTCTACTATGGACCTTAAATGAGGCATCATAAGTGGCCATGGATCCAACTAAGGGGTTTTCACCCCAGATTCATCCAAAATTTAGGAAATGACCCAAGTGGGTGCCCAAGGGTCAAAGTAATTCAAACCATCAACCACTAACTAAATACCAAGGGGGGAAGGAACTTAAGGAACTTACACATGTGATAGATAGTTTTTTCCCACATTTAGGAAAAGGTGAGGGGGGGCTCCAGGAAGGTGATCCATCACATTATAGTAGCTATTAATGGGTTTCATATCATCATTGGGAAATTCACATATTAAACAAGAACATGAGTGGACCATAAAATGCGCCTCCCAGTGAGTAGACTTATGTGAGTACCCAAATGTGAACCTCATATTTTACAAGAGTGTCACTGAACAGTTATGTTATAAACATTAATAATTTCATGATTTTAACTTCAAGTGACATGGATGTTCTAAAAGTTGCTTCAAAAAGTATACAAAACACAAGTTCAACCAACCCAAGCTCCACCATCTCAATATTAATGTGCATCCCACTACTATCAATTATGAATTAATCAATTTATCATCCAATGTGTACCATTGTTCCCGTTAGTCCCTAAAGTTGCACTTGACTATGAGAGGGAAAGCTATGGCATCATCAAGTTATTGCAATGGTATTTTTAATGGTTTTCTGAATAGGTTTTTAGAAAATGGTTGAAATCTGGTTCAAGGGTTCAAAATAAACACATAACTCAAAATAAAGCCAGAAAATAACCCACTGATTTAGTAAATGGTAGTCACATTAATAGATCATACAATAAGGTAAATAAATAAAGAAAATATGAGAATATTCAATTTTTCAACCCCATATAGATTTCTTATTTCAAAATATCATTGAGAAACAAGAACACGTACTTGAAGGAAAATATTGATAATAAACAAGAACAATAAAGTGTTCACTATGTTACTTAAGATTAAGGAATCAATGCATTGCAACAGAAAAAATGACTTCAAGTAAGAAAAGAAATAGAATATGAAATGAAAGAAAATATGACCATCAACATGTGTTTTCCATTTAGTATCAATGTGGAATATAAACTTTCTTATAGTGGATTTTCAAAATAGGTCCCTGAATTCCCAACTTCCACCTCATTTACTTCTCCTTCTACCCTGTTTATATATAAAGAATACATATTTATCAAGATCCAAAAGAAAAAGATATGAAAACCTCCTCATCTATATTTATTTTCTTGTTTAAAATAATCGAGGATAAGATCAAATTTGATCTCCAAGTCGAATTGATGAGGTGGCTTGTCAATTGTTGTCGATGAGATTTTTTAGGAAAATAAATCTGGCAAATTCCTAAACAAAAGGGTCCAACAATCTCTTCATATCTCTCAAACGGTGATAGTTGTGTAAAAATTGTGAGAGTTGTTTTTTTAGGGGCTCGTTACCAACAAAAACCTCTTTTTGTTTGCAAAAATTCATCTCCAGCGTTTCTACAAGCTTGCCCAAAATTAGTGACTAAAACAAGAAATTATTTATTGTGAAATCTCTGAAAAATAGGCCTCAAAGATATATTATAATATATTAAAATGTAATAGTTATGTAAACTCCGAGAGAGGTTTTTGTTAAGCGTCTCGTTCCAAACAAAAACCTCTTTTTGTTTCAACTAATTCATCTCAAGTTGTTCTAAAACTACTCTTGAGGATAAAGACTAAAACAAGAAAAACAAAGTATTTCTTGTATTTGATTTCTGTCTTTTCTTCTTTCTATTAAGTTCATATTGAACTCTTGATGTTCTTCTACTGGAGAAGGTAGGTTAAAATCTATGGAGGCTTGGGGTTTCCTTAACTTAATTTCATATTTGGAGGATAACCTAGTGCTAATATCCTCTTCTTCAGAGATTTTTGATTCTCTGATTTCTGGAATATCCTGTGTAAAGAAGATGTTACTGCCCGTTTTTTTATCTCCTTTTTAGAATCCTCTAAATCATCTTCTATGATTGTGAGATTCTCCTTCTTGATAGAAGGATGAAACATTTCTTTAAAATTCAGTCTAAATTTATTGGCAGCTCTGGTAGAATTTCTTCTAGGGCATTTAGGTACAGTTTTTTTCCTTTTTCTCAGTTTTTTACCATTTGCATTCTTCTTACTTGCAAATTGTTTTTTTTGTTTGACTGGAGTCTGAACTGAGATGGTAGTGTAATCCTCATATTCATCAATTTCCCTCTTTATATATGGATTAGGATAGATATTAATGTCTTAATTTGTTTTAGGCTTCTTACTTCAACTAGTGGTAGATCTCTCATGGTCTTCACCTACAGGAAAATCTCCAATGGATTGTTGAGTTTGCAATTTTCTCTTGCTGGCTCGAGTTACCCTAGCTACAATTGTCTCTTCTTTTATTAAAACTTCGATGGATATAGGAGTTTGATTCTATTTGGTTTATTTCTTCCCCTTGAGAGTTTTGGATTTAGTTGACTATAAATCTAGTTTTAAAGAATGGATTAACCACTCCCAATATCTTTGGACTTCATTTAAGGAGGAGACTACTAATGTTATAAACAAACCCTAATGAAAGAGACTACTTTTTTTTCTAGCAGGATGGGATTGGACCCTCTTAGACATCCTGGATAAAAAAATTAACAGAAAATAAGGTAAGTTAAGATGATAATCACCATTTATATGAATCAGTAGTCTTATATGATAAAGATAAGCCAAGGAAAACCTGCCTTCACATGTAATGTACCTATGTATAATTAGTAAGGCAGTGTGTCATTCTTTCCTTAACCAACTGTGTGGTATACCCTTCCTCCAGTTAGAGTTTTTCTTATTTGGAATTAGAAATTGGTTTACAAAATCCATGATCACATTCTCCTTCTTCCACCATCTTTCTCCATACACTGGAAATCTGCAATCTTTAGCAATAGAATGTTCTGTCACATACATTAGAAGTTTTCCAAACACAGATTCAAAACCGTCAAAATTCTGTGCAAAAACCATCAAAATATGTTCGTCATGCCCCTGGAATGTTGAGAAGAAATCGAACCATCCAACATCCTTAAATTTCTGCGCCATCTAAGGGAATCCTTCAAGCAACTTTGTGCCTTCTAGTTCTAGTCTAATTATTTGGCCACTCTTTTTGGGTGCCATACCATTGATATGACTTTGTAGACAATTCTAAGAAGATTGATGGTTGAACCTTGATTCCTGGGAGCTGTTTAAAACCATAAATTATTTCTTGATCTACAATCCTTGCATAAAATAGGAAAATGATGATTTCATCCATGGTGATCAGATGTGTTGATTTGATGCATGTATGACGAGTACAACTCAATCCTTCGTATAATTCTGTTATCATAAAAATAGCAACCCGAAATAGGTCATAAAGAAGTAGGAAGATCTTCTAATCATGATTTGAAAAGTTAGGACACAATCCAGGCAGGGTGGTGCATGCAAAACCATAATTATTCTCGACACTGCGGGAATAACGCTATTCCCGCAACGCTTTTTTTGACTTGGCAAAATTTGAAAATTCAAATAATGAAATGACAAGTGATGTAACAAAATATTATCATATCGAATCTTAATCTTTAGAAACATTAAAAATCATTTAAAAATGCAATAAAAATTGAAAAATAATCTTCCAAGCCAAGAGGTAAAAATAGAGTTTTTGATAGAAAATTGTGAAAAAGGAAAGGACATGGACTAGGGATACTCACTCAATCAAAAACAAGGTGAGAGACTAACAGTTCCAATCACCATATTAACATATTAGTGACATAAACTACAATTACAAAATAACATAAGGTCATGGTAGTGTTAGTTCATATGGAGGATCTAGAACATACATTATGGCATGAACATGTCCAACACCTTTGAACCACCAAGAAACCTTCTATATAGTAAATGTTTAAAGGGATAAATTATCCTTTAAGGTCCACTTAAAACAATTTGATATGTCAGATACATGTTAAGTCCTTTTGATGAAGGAGGGAAACCAACTTTGGGAGGTTAAACATATTCTCTGACACACAACAATGGATCTACATGGATTTTGAACCATGATACACTGTCTCAACCACTAAGACACAACTTCATAAATTTAATCCAAAAACACATAAATGTTTGTCCTTTGGATCATAATAATAATAATAATAATAATAATCTATTTTTAAGGTCACGACCAAGATAGACACCAAATTGGTGTATGATACCTCCTTGTGTGTGGGACAAGGAACCCCCTCCACGCAGCAATTTGAATGCTAAAGTCTATAGAGGTATGCATACCCTACCCCCCTCTCGATTTGAACCTGTGACCTCCAAGGAAAAAACACATGCTCTTAACCATTAAGCCCACTCAAGTTGTCTTACTCAATAATTACAACTTAGATAACTTCATGACCAATAAATAACATTATATCACTTCAATAAGATTTCTTTGGTGAGGGTTGTCAATCGATTTAATTGTATTTCATTTAAGTGACAGATTGTAGATTCAAATAATTCCACGTGGGAAATAACATGAGATTTTAAATGTTATTTCACTAAAATAATTGTTCCAATTCATCTTGAAGATTGAAGCCACAATCGTTCCAATTCATGTTTTTCTATCAAGCAATTTATCATTAACCATATTGGCACCGCTTACCAAAATCATTATTATGAAAAAACATTTTAGGATGGCTACCAAATGATATATACAATTCAAAAATACGATTATTAAATACTCTTCTCTCATATTGTTATTTCTAGGGTGGTTTGCATTTAAACAAGTTAAGTTAAGATGGTTTGCATATGGCATTTTGTATAGTGTAAGAAATAAAGTAGCTAAGATAAATCATCCAACGCTATGATAACATTTGTATTCTTGTATTCATGCATTTGAGAAAACAAAGGATTTCCTCTTGTGCAATACGTACACAATTCTATTCATTCCATGTACAAGCTAATTTTGATGGAAAGTATTGAACTTGACAGATAATTGACCCACTTTCTCAAAGAAGGAAACATAATATTTGTGATTTTATTGTAGAAAGGACTATGGTGAATGGATGTTTAATATTTATTATAAGGTTTTCAATAAAATTATTATTAAAATAGATATCATGTTTTGAGGATTAATGATTTTATTAACTATGTGAGAGGACATCATAGTTTACAAATTTTGGTTTTGAATTAGGTTATCATGATTTACACATGGAGCTTACATATGTGTGGAAAACATTTCTTTAAATTATGTTTAGGCTCTAGGAATGGTTAGGGATGTTTTTATGGGCTTATTAATGCACTAACTACCTTAAAATTGATTAATGATACGTTTTTGCATCAGGTTGAGAACTTTGATCTATCGTGATGGTTTACAACATCACATTTAACAATAACCTACAACATGTTTAAGTGGTCCTTGACCTACTATGATAACTTCAATATAAATACAAGGTAAATAAATTATATTTTCTCTAGTATTCCATATAGTATCTTGGTTTCATTATTAAGGTGTAAGGCATGGATATTGATTTGAATAAGCTTAAAATACTTAGATATTTCCCACCTCCAACTCATGTCATAGATTTTAAGGGTTTCTTAGATAGGATGAACTTCTATAGAAAGTTCATTTAAAATAAATTTCATATTGCAAGTCATATTCATTAGTTCACACAACCCACTAAGCATTTTTCACGGGGACTTGAAGCTAACAAAGAATTTTAGTAGCTCAAACTTGATGCTTTGTGCTCCACATTGGTACTAACTATTCCTAATTTAAATAACCATTTGAGGTAGAGACAAATGATTTACAATATGCAATATGCACTATACCCAATCAGGAACGACATCTAATCACCTAAAACTTAAAGGCCCTTTCATAGGCCAATATAAATTACAACACATGGGATATAGAGTTTTTCCCACTGGTTCAAGCATTCAAGAAATAAAGGCATTATCTTTAGGGAAGGAGTCAATTTTCATACTATTTATAATCCACTCCAATTTCATAATACATAGTCTAAAATTTAGGAGCATGCACATATGAAACAGGATAAAGTTTCATTTGGTCATTTGCAACAATAAATGGGCCACCAAAAAAGTGGTTGACTTTATTATCCTCCCTTCAACACATGTACTTAGCATTATTGACATCAAGTTTGCATCCTATTAGAATTACAATGATTTTCACCCTTTTGAACCTTGATTTGATTGTATAATCACAAATCTACATCCACCAATTATTGTGAATGAAGTTTCATTATACAATGTTTTTCACTCTTTTGAATTTTGATTTGATTGCATAATCACAAATTTAAATCCACCTATTATTGTGAATAAAGTTTCATTTATTAATTAATATGTTAATTAAACAGATTTTAAAAAATGTATATATATATATATATATATATATATATATATATATATATATATATATATATATATATATATATATATATACATACATACACATATATATTATATATACATACATTGTACACATGCATATACATGTGTGTGGATAAATATCCCTTCTGGTTTGACAATGGATCTTGCTATAACCTTTGAGATGTTTACTATGATTGATTTATTTGTGTTAATTTGTCTTAACACATAATGTTTTTATTTCTTTATTTAAGCATATATTACAAGTCTTTAAATATTTTAAAGATATGATATTTGAAGGAAAATTTTCTATGCTTCAAACAATTGAATATTTTAGGGTGTGAAAGAAGAAAACAGAAGCAAAATCTAACTGCAAAACAATGTAATCTTTGATAAGTAATTTTTTACCTTTTATACAGAAGAAAAATAAATAAAATTGTATCTTAACAAGAATATAATTCAAACAGAAATGAACACTTTGTTTCCATTCAAAAGGAATAATAAAATTTAAGAACAGGTCTTTTTAATACTCACAGTATATTGAAGAAATATGTAACTTTAAAAGGTATTTTTGTATTTGTGATAGTAGTTTTTGTACTAAATTATCACATTCAAGGTAGTAGACACATTCAAGAAGAATTTAGGAATATGAAAATAGCATCAACAAGTCACATGAGCTGAAACATAAAAGTTTGAGTCTCCAAAATTTGTAGAATTTTATTAAAGATGGTGTAGGTCCCAAAAACAGATCCTTTTACATTGAGTTATCATTTAAATTTATACAAGTCAGGTAAAAACCAAAATGGTTATTCGGTCCCTTTTCTTAGGCTAATCGAATACAAAAAAATCTTTGACTCCTAGAAAAGAGGATATTTGGAGGAGACAAATCCTGATTTTCTTCAACTACATTAGATGAGTCAACCTACCAACAGTTGGAGAAGAATATTCCAAGTTTCATCCAATTGATAACTGAATGACTCCATCTCCCTAAATGCGATATCTAACTCTGTGTATTTTTCATATGTGGCGGGATTTGAAAATAAACTTTTTATTTTCCAAAGAAGGTAGAAATCATCTATTAATATGTCTACAATGGTTTTCCCCCTCAAAGTATCATCCATTCTTTGAAATTTATCTACTTTTGCTATGACAATAAACAATTTGTTTTTGAAATTCTCATATGATAACATTTTCCTCTTTTTATCCTAGGTTGAAGCTTGTTGGATTACTGAGAGGGGTTGTGAATCAATAATATAGCAATTATAATCATTTTTAACCAAATAATCCAAGAGTTATATCAATGTAGAATTATCATCCAATAATGAGCAATGAACAAATGAACAATCATACACATACAAAGTATACTAGTGTTTTACGTGGAAACCCAAAGCGGGAGAAAACCACATAACGTTTTTTCTTATATGTCTTGAAGAATTACATGCATTGAAAGCACCAACTTCTTTTGTTTTCTAGCTACAACAGGAAGGAGGCTCCAACCTCCTAGTTTCTCAAGCTACAACCTGAGGGAAGGTCCAACTCCTCGATTCTCTGGCTACAACCAGAATGAAGCTACAACCCCCTATGTTCTCTGGCTACAACCGGAAGGTGGCTACAACCACTTGTCCTTGTCTCGTCCAACCACCCTAAAGTAGAAGTAGAATGATGGAACCACTGTCACACTATCACTATGAGATATATCACTTTAAACTTGTACCAATAAACTTGAACCATGCATCAACCTGTACCTCAACCTGTAATCAACCTATACCATAAACAAGTGCATCAACCATGCACCAACCCATACCAAACAACCTGTAATCAACCTGTACCATAAACAAGTGCATTCAACCATGTACCAAGTATGTATCAATAATGTGTCAACTACTCATCAACTATGACTCATCAATATGTACCAACATCATCAACTATACACCTCATGTATGTGCCAACTCATCAAATACTTGTGTCAACCATGTACCCAACATGTACCTCAACCAAAAACCCTAATCAATATCATCATCCAAATATGATTTTTAACTCTATAATATACCTAGTGTATATGATCACACACCTACAAACCTTCCTTAACTTTAACAACAAGAGACTGGCATTTTCATCAAACTTTTCTTTAGTCTCACATGACTAGTTTTGGATTAGTCAACAACCCTAACTTGAAATAATCATAACTATGTACCTGTAATGAATAAAGATATGAAACTGATATACAATGTTTTTCAATGTGTTTTGTGTAATTCATCCAGGTGTCACTACTTGAAACCTCTCAGAAAAGAAGTTATAGAAAAAATGGCATACCTTGTTGAATTCTAGCTTATTCTAGAGAGCGACCTTGTACAGTGCTCCCTGCACAGAATATTTGTTGAATCGATATGAAAATGTTATACAGTATACTAAATACTGTACTATAACCAACACATTTTGTCTTACTGAATTTGGATCTATTATGAAGAAGTTATGACATTTTGTTCCTAAAACACCCGTTTTAGAATAGTTTCAAGACTAGACACAAACCCTATTTTCCACAGAGTGTAACTCCAAAAATACAACGACCCACAAGCTAAAAATTTTACCATGGATACTTGGATATGTTTCCTCAATGGCATAGAAATTTCACAGTCTAAATCATTCTAGAAAAAAGTTATTGCGAAAATGGTGAGATGACATGTAAATAACATACCTTAGAAAGCATCATCAAAAGAATTTATCCTCCCTTGAATTCCGACCTTCTTTTCTTCACCTTCCTTCTGAAATTTGGCTTAGATATCCTTTGGTTACCTCAGAAACCTATATATATTCAATATGCTCAAGTTTAATCTAAAATGAGAGAGTCTTGTGTCTTATTTATACTCTTCAAGTATCTTCCTTAAAAACATCTTCTAGGTCACTTTGCCCACTTTCCTTATTTTAGGGTTAACCCACTTCTAATTTCTCCATTAAATTTATTATTTAAATAATTTATTTTGTATTCACTTTGAATTATAGTACACTCATCACTTCACTTTATTATTTACCTTCTAAAATCTCTTAAACCACTTTGACTACTTTGACCTTTTGGGGCTTCTAGATGACATATGAGGGTCTCCAACTTCGTAAGGCCATAAATATCAAACCGTGAGGTGTTATATGACGTTACACATACCACAAGAAATGGAATGAAATGTACTATCCATATAGAATAGTATTACCTACAAATATATCAAAACTCATACCATTATCCATCAAACAAACTTGGGTCCATTATGTAAACCCGAGTTCTCAACTTCTTATGGCCATAACTCTCTAACTGTGAGGAGTTATGTGACGTTCCACATACCACCAGAAATGGAATGACAAGAACTATCCATATAGGATAGTTTCACTGAAAATTTCACTGCATTCATCTCATTATTCCACAAATAAGCATGGGTTCTCTAACAATACTTCTAAGATAACTCAATCCGCAAAGCATCTTCCCGTGAGGGATTTCACCATAAGGGGACCACTTTGGAATTCATCCTTTGTGATATCATGATTTCTTTAAGGGTTGAAATCAATGACAACCAACCTTAATCAACAATCTCCCCCTTTCGCATTGATGGAAACACTCTGATGCAAAACTGAAATTATGTCATGCAATATTGAAGTCATATCACTCATGCTCCCCCTAGAAAAATGCTTCTATCCTCTACATCTCTATGACCATTGCTCCCCCTAGAACCATGCCTCTTTCCTCTACATATGATGAATCTCTACCCCTTTTTCATCAATGACAAAGGTATCTTTTCATACGGGGTTGCTCCCCCTGACTGAATTGCCCTCTTTATGGGGATTCCTCGTGTACATCTAAGACATATAAGATAAGCATTCAAAAGAATTCATTTTGGAGTAGAAATAACTCTGAGTCTCTAGCGAAGATACTCAAAGGATTCCCGTGGAATTGGTTTTGTAAACATGTCTACCACTTGTTCTTTTGTGCCCACATACTCAACTCTAATGTTCTTTTCTGCAACTTGGTCCATTAGAAAGTGATACTTGATTGGAATGTGCTTCATATTGGAGTGCATCACTGGGTTCTTTGAGATACTGATGGCGCTTGTATTATCACAATAGATTGGAATGGACTCATCATACTCAACCTGTATATCTGTCAAAGTTTGTTTCATCCAAAGAACCTGTGTACAACATGTTGTTGTTGCAATATACGCTACCTCGACTGTAGATAAAGATACTAATGATTTTTTTTTTCTTAGCCATGATATTAAACACTCACCCAAGTAGAACGTTTCTCCATTGGTGCTTCGTCGGCCATCAATACAACCTTCCCAATCTACATCTGTGTAGGCAATAAGCATGAGATCAATTCCTTTTGGATACCATAATCCAAAATCTTATGTTCCTTTGAGATATCTGAAAAACCTCTTGACTACTAATACATGTGATTCCTTTGGTGCTGCTTGAAATCGTGCCACCTGTCCAACTGCCTTCATTACATCTAGTCTGGATGTTGTCACATATAGTAGGATTTCAATCATTGACCTGTATTTCCTCTAATCCATAGAATTTGAATCATCATCTTTTCTCAACTTGCAACTAGTTTGCATGGAAGTGATAACGGGTTTGCAATATTCCATTCTAAACCTCTTTAGAATTTCTCTGATACAATTGGTTTGAGAAATAAAAATTCCTTGATTGTTTTGATGTATCTTAAGTCCCAGAAAGAACAATAGTTCTCCAAGTAACGACATTTCAAATTCATTCTGCATATCCTTTGCAAATTTCTGGCTTAACCTATCATCAACACTACCAAAAATAATATCATCAACATAAACTTCAATTAATAAAATATTACCTTGACTTACCTTGATGTAGAGGTTGTTGTATGCACTTCCTTTTCTGAACCTTGCCTATTGTAGATACTTATCCAGTCTAGATTACCATGCTCTAGGAGTCTATTTTAGACCATACAAGGCCTTCTTTAATTTACACACATAATCTACATTCTCTGACAATCGAAATCCTTCTAGTTTTTCAATGTAGACTTCTTCTTCAAGTTCCCCATTTAGAAAAGTTGATTTTACATCTATCTGGTACACTTTAATATTTTTGGAGCATGCATAAGCTAAAATCAAACGAATTGCTTCCATTTTGGCAACTAGGGAAAATGTCTCTTCAATTTCGATTCCTTCAATCTGTGCATATCCTTTACATACCAATTTAGCTTTGTTCCTTGTAACCTGTCCATCTTCATTCAATTTATTCCCAAAAACCCATTTTGTGTCGATCACATTCTTATTCTTTGGTGTTGGAACCAATTCCCAAGTGTCATTTTTCTCTATTTGATCCAATTCTTCATCCATGGCCTTATTCCAAAATTCATCATTGATGGCTTCTTCAAAACAATATGGTTCAATTGTAGATAAGAGTGCTAGGTTTGTTTGTTCTGGTGAATAGATCTTCTTCTAGTATCGACTCCTGCATATTTGTTTCCGATAATATGATCTTAAGGATGATTCTTCTGTACTCGTCTACTAGGTGTCTTTGGAGACACTTGCTGAACTTTTTCTTATGTTTCTGTCGGATTCTCTTCATCTTCCTCTTCTACTTCTTTTTCTTCTTCTGCTTCTTCTTTGAAAGGTTGTTCCATTGATTCATTTTCTTCTTCCTTTGATTCTGGTTTGCCTATTTCATGAATTGTTACATTGATGCTTTCCACAACTTTGTTCAATCTCATATTGTAACATTTGTATGTTCTTGTACTTGAGTAATCAACAAGTACTCATTTGTCCACACAAGAGTCAAACTTTCCCATTATGCCATATTCTCTTTTGATGTAGCATTTGCTTCCAAAAACTCTGAAGTGCTTCACATTTGATGGTCTTCCTTTCCATAGCTCGTAGGGAGTTTTATCAGTGTTGTTTCTGAGCATTACTCTTTTTTTAATGTGATTTGTTGTATGCATTGCTTGTGTCCAAAATATATTTGTCAATTTGGAATCCATTAGCATTGTTCGAGCCATTTCTTGTATTGTCCTATTCTTTCTTTCAACAACTCCATTCTGTTGAGGTGTCCTAGCAACGTAGAATTGTCTTTTTATTCCATGACTGTTGCAGTAGTCCATAAATTCCTTTGAAGTGAACTCTCCTCCATTATCAGATCTCAAGCATTTGATTTTTGAATCCATTTTATTTTCAATCATTTCCTTGTAGATCTTAAAGTTTTCAAAAGCTTATGACTTATTCTTGAGAAAGAAAACTGCAGTCATTCTTTTATAATCATCAACTAATAACATAAAGTATTTCTCACCTTTTAAACCCTTTTTTGTAGTTGGTCCAACTAGATCAGTGTGCACAATTTCCAGTGGTCTTGTTGTTGAATATTCCTTTGATTTGAACCTGGTCTTTGTTTGCTTTCCTTGTTGACAATGCTTGCATAAAGTGTTGGTTGGTTTCATGATCTGGGCCATTTCTCTGACTGCTTCCCTTTTGTTGACTTTGACAAGGTTATCAAAATGTGCGTGACCCATTCTTTTGTTCCATAGCCACCTTTCATCTTCATTTCTTAGATAACACTTTTCATTTCCAATTTCACTTAAGACATATATGTTGCTTGAAGTTCTTGTAGCTGTAGCAATCAATTTTCCTGGACCTTTTTTTCTTATCTCACACTTTTGTGAATCAAAAGTAACTTTATGACCTTGGTCACACATTTGACTCACACTTAGAAGATTATGTTTCATCTATTCTACTAGTAGAACATTTTATTCTTTTGTATTCTTGTTCCCAATTCTGACTATGCCTTTTCCAATGATTTTAGTTGAATCATCATTTTCGAAGGAGATTGATTCATCCCTTTCCTTTCTTAATGTAAGAAACTTGTCTCTATCACTTGTCATGTGTTTTGAACAACCACTGTCAACATACCAACCACATTTCTTTTTATTAGCTTGTAGAGAGAGTGTGCATTCTTCATTGCTATATTCATTATGATTTCTTATCCATGTCCTTTTCTAAGGTTCTTGTTTGTGACTGTTGTTATTTTGTTGTGGTTCTCTAGGAGGGACTATCATTCTGCAATCTTTGGCCATGTGTCCAAAGTTGTTACATTTGTAACATTCCACTTCAGTGCTCAAAGATTAAAACATGTTGTAACTTCTTTTTTGTATTTCGCTAGGCTTTCTTGGATAACCCTTTTGTGTATGACTTTCAAAGTTATTTATGTTCTGGTTGTTAGCTCTGCAATTCACAGCTTTATGTCCAAAATTATTACATGCATAACATAAACCAAAAAATATATTTTGATACCTGGGAGTTGAAGATCTTCTGAAAGGAGGTGCTCTTATAAATCCTTCTTCTTCTTGAGGCCTATCTGTCTATTCTTGATTTTGAAATGTGAATCTTCTCATTGGAGGAGTGTCCCTGTAGTCTTCCTTGTATATCTTCCTATCCCCTTTGATTGTTTCTGCATAGCTTTTTGGATATGTTTCTTGCTTTGTTGTTTTGGAGCTTGATCCCTTTTATGTCTGATTGTATCCAAGTCCAGACTTGTCAAGATGAGATTTTTGACTGCTAATAATGTTATCCAAAACTTTTGAGCTATTCTGCATATTTTTCTTTTGAATATCATTTCTTAATGTGACAATCTTTGATTCCAAATTTCCAATGTTCCTGTCCTTTTCTTCTCTATGTTCTTTGAGTGCTTATTCAATTATTTTATCTTCTTCTATTTGAACCTTCAAATTTGTGATCATTTTTTAGAATTCTTGAGTATCTTCTTTCTTGTCTAGTTCTGTTTGAATTTTCTTGTTTTTCTTCTTTTCTCTTCTGATAACTTCTATGGAACACATCAATTCTTCTCAATAGTCAACTTCTTCCTCTTAAATTTCTTCTTCGACTTCTTCATATTATTCTTCGGCTTCTTCATATTCTTCTTCGAAATCTTGTTTATCGGAGTCTTCTACTGCCATGAATAGAACTCTTCCTATCTCACTGTCACTGACTTCATCTTCACCTGATGATGAGATGTCTTCTTTGGTGCATAATCTTTTATTGAAAACTTTCTTTGTAGTTCTTTTTCCTTTATATGTTTGTTTGCCTTTTGAGTAACCTTCATTATTTCTCTTTTTCTTATGAGGACATTTGTTAGCAAAATGACCAATACCATCACAATTAAAACAAATTAAATGAAGTTTACCTCTATACCTATCGTGGTTCCCTTATTCAGTCTTTTAATGAAGTTGGCCACTTCTTCATCATCTTCTGAGACGTCACTATTGTTGCTATGTTCTTCTTGTTGTTTTTCCTTTTGCTTTGATCTTTTGGATGCTTTGAAGGCTGCTTCTTTTACATCTAGATTTTCTTGTTCAGTTCTCATTTCATATGTTGTGAATATTCCATGCAGGCCTTCCATGCTTATTGAGTTTAGATATGATCTTTCTTCTAGTGTTGATATCTTAGGGTCAAATCTCATAGCAAGATATCTTAGTACCTTTTGAACAACTACAGATTCTTCGATTTCTTCTCCCAATCCTATGATTGCATTCACTGTTTTATCAACTCATAAGAAGTAGGCTGCAATATTCTCATCTTCCTTCATATTTAGTTGTTCGAACTGACCTCTATAAGTTTGAATCTTTATTGCTTTGAATTTTGAATATCCTTCATAAATATTTCGAAGCTTGTCCCAAATATCTTTAGCGGATTTACAATGTGCAACTTTGGTGAATATTGTTTCACTAAGACCATTCAAAAGTGAATTTGTGGCTTTGGAATTATTATGACCGAGTTTCACTGCTTTTTCATTTATTGGTGGAATTGTTGGTGTTGTGTATCCATCTACAATTGATTTCCAAATTTCAAATCCCTGTGCCTGTATATATGTCTTCATCCTTATGCTCCAAAAAGCATACTTGTGTCCATCAAATGGTGGTATTCCATTTTTATACAAGTTGTTCCTCTCCATGATCTACTTTTCAGTGGTTAAACTAATTTCTGAAGGAACCTGCTTTGATACAAATTGTTGGATTACCGAGAGGGGTGGTGAATCGGTAATATATCAATTATAATCCTTTTTAACCAAATAATACAAGTGTTATATCAATGTAGAATTATCATCCAATAATGAGAAATGAACAATCATACAAATACACAATACACCAGTGTTTTACATGGAAACCCAAAGCGAAAGAAAACCACATAATGTTTTTTCTTATATGTCTTGAAGAATTACATTCATTGGAAGCATCAACTTCCTTTGTTTTCCAGCTACAACTGGAAGGAGGCTCCAACCTCCTAGTTTCTCAGGATACAACTTGATGGAAGCTCCAACTCCCCAATTGTCTGGATACAACTAGAAGGAGGCTACAACCCCCTATGTTCTCTGGCTACAACCACTTGTTCTCACCCCGTCCAACCACCCTGAAGTAGAAGTAGAATGACGGAACCATTGTCACACTATCACTATGAGATATAACATTGTAAACTTGTACCAATAAACCTGAACCATGCATCAACCATGCACCAACCTGTACCAAACAACCTGTAATCAACCCGTACCATAAACAAGTGCATCCAACCATGTACCAAGTATGTACCAATCATGTGTCAACTGCTCATCAACTATGACTCATCAATATGTACCAACATCATCAACTATACACCTCATGTATGTGTCAATTCATCAACTACTTGTCTCAACCATGTACCCAACATGTACCTCAACCAAAAACCCTCATCAATATCATCACCCAAATATAATTTGTATCACTGTAATAAAACTGGTGTATATGATCACATACCTGCAAATCTTACTTAACTTTAACAACAAGAGACTGACATTTTCATCAAACTTTTCTTTAGTCTCACATGACTAGTTTTGGATTAGTCAACAACCCTAACTTGAAATAATCATAACTATGTACCTGTAATGAATTAAGATCTGAAACTAATACAAAATGTTCTTCAGTGTGTTTTATGCAATTCCTCTAGGTTTCAATACTTGAAACCTCTCAAAAAAAGGAGTTATAGAAAAAATGGCATGCATTCCTTAATTCTAGCTTATTCTAGAGAGCGACCTTGTAGAGCGTGCCCCACACATAATATTTGTTGAATCGATATGAAAATATTACACAGCATAATACCGACAATAATATAACCAAAAAAAAAATCTTACTTAATTTGGATATGTTATGAAGAAGTTATGATGTTTTTTCCCAAAACAGTTGTTTTAGACTAGTTTCAGGACTAGCCACAAACCCTATTTTCCATGGAGTGTAACTCCAAAAATACAACAACCCACAAGCTGAATTTTTTACCACAGATACTTGGATATGTTTCCTCAATGAAATAGCTATTTCGTGGTCTGAATCATTCTATAAAAAAATGTATTACGAAAATGGTGAGATGACTTGTAAATAGCATACCTTAGAAAGCATCATCAAAAGAATTTATCCTCTCTTGAATTACGGCCTTCTTTTCTTCACCTTCCTTCTGAAATTCGGCTTAGATATCCTTTGGTTACCTCATATACCTATATATATTCAATATTCTGAAGTGTTATCTAAAATGAGAGAGCCTTGCCTCTTATTTATACTCTCCAAGTATCTTCCTTAAAAATGACTTCTAGGTCACTTTGCCCACTTTCCTTAGTTTAGGGTTAATCCACTTCTAATTTCTCCATTAAATTTATTATTTAAATAATTTATTTTTTATTCACTTTGAATTGTATTACACTCATCACTTCATTTTATTATTTACCTTCTAAAATCTCTTAAACCACTTTGACTACTTTGACCTTTTGGGGCTTTTAGATGACATATGAGGGTCCTCCAACTTCATAAGGCCATAAATCTCAAACCATGAGGTGTTATGTGACATTCCACATACCACCAGAAATGGAATTCCATGTAATATCCATATAGAATAGTATTACCTTCAAATATATCAAAATTCATACCATTATCCATCAAACAAACTTGGGTCCATTACCCAAACCTGGGTTCTCCAACTTCTTATGGTCATAACTCTCTAACCGTGAGAAGTTATGTGACGTTCCACATACCATCGGAAATGAAATGACAAGAACTATCCATCTAGGATAGTTTCACTAACAAATTCACTGACCTTCATCTCATTATTCCACAAATAAGCATGGGTTATCTAACCATACTTATAGGATAACTCAATCCGCAAAGCGTCTTCCCATGAGGGATTTCACCATAAGGGGACCAATTTGGAGTTCATCCTTTATGCTATCGGGATTTCTTAAAGGGTTGACATCAATAACAACCAACTTTAATCAACAAAGGTAATCCCATTTTAAATAAATTCTTAAATTTGTTTGTGAAAGATTCAAAATTTATTTTCACCATAATACATTTATTTTGAGCTTGTTGTATTAGGTTCTTTTTTTGTAAAGACATTTTCTATTTCCATAACCATTTCAGTTATGTCTATGACACATTTGCTTGATAATATTTTGTTGGAAGTAGAATTCAGGAACTTAATCATTTGAGTAGAAACCAGAGGTATAGTTCCCAATTCATGGAATGATTTCTAGATGATTTCATATGCTTCATCTATTAATGACATTTCATCATATATTATCTTGAAGTAATTCCACATATTTCCAACTTCACTAATTATTTCATCCCAAATGATATGTCTAGATCCTATTAGATAAGTTTTTCCTAATAATTTGTTCTTCATTTGCTCTATATCTGTTAGCAATTTAGCTTTTAGTTTTTGATATTCTTCAACAACTTTGTCTTTGTCCTTAATCTCTTCATGTTGTGTTGCAATGGTTTTCTTCAGTTTACCTATTTCATCTCCCTTAATATTTAAATCTACCAATTCCTTTGACAATCTCGTTGTTGGATCACATGATTCTACTGACTATAACAATTGAGATTCTCCCTTCAGAGTTTCAACCTGTTTGGCATACAAATAAATTTTTTATTCCATATGAATCATTCTCTTCAAAAGTTGTTCCTTTTCTACTTGGACTGATTATAGTTTTGGAGTATGTACATGATCAATTCCTAGGATTTTGAGCCTTTTCTTCAATGTCTAGATCTCTATCTCCTTGGTTTTTATTAATGCTTGCATATATGTTTTATCTCTTGGGTTTGCGCCTACGTCCATTACCCATTGTTCTATCTCTTCTACTTTTATTTGTCTTGTTCTCGTGGCTAAATTTTCATTTTTTAGTTGGGTCTTGATCTTCTAATTTGTGACTTGAAGCTTCTTGATTACAATATTGGCCATCATAACATCCCTATTTATCATTTATGCAGTTTTTCTATGCAAGTCGAATTTATCCAATGGGTGGATTACATTAAGATCAATGGAAATGTTGGTCACCTTCTTATGCTCCCTTTTCTCCATAACTTCTATATTTAATATTCTTTTATCATCGTCCACAACTAATATCATTCTGGTATGATATGCATCATGGTCATAGACTTTGGGAAATATTTTATTTTTAATGCTTGCACTTGTTTTTCTAATTTCCATGAACTAATGAACATGGTCTATATAGTTTGATTTATCAATAATACCTTATTCTATTTCAGTTTGACTCCCTACACTCTTGAGCTTCTCTGATGATGTTACTTCTACAATCACAACAGAGCCCTTTTTTCTTAGTATTATTTCTTTCAATAACTCTAGATCCTCTTCTTCCTCAAGTGCTTCCAATTTCTTTCTTTTGGTTCATCCTTCCTCTTCTGCCCATGAATCCTTTGGAGATGATTCAACAATTTTTATTTTACATTTCTTCTCGAACTGCTGAGGAGGTTTTGTAACTGGAGAATTCAAAGGTTTCTTTGGAGCCTTGTTGTGAATTTGCAAAATATTCTTTACTTCCTCCTAGCTCTTATGATTGGCCAACATCTCTACCTGTGGTTTCTATTGATGTTGATAAGGAGTTTTCCCATGTGATACTCTTTTTGAGGAAATCAAAGAGTGGGGATTATACTTCCAAGACTCTCCTTGTAGAAATATCATAGCTGAAAGGAGTTTTGTTGTCACCTGCAGAGCGGACCTAGTATTGACAATAAAATATCCTACTTCCTTCTTTAATTTAAAGTTTGCCTTGTACTTTTAAGACACAAAATGGATTTATCCAAGTTCAATCTTTATCTAATGTATTCAAGAGAAAAAAAATTAGGAGTAAAAAAAACATGCAAGAGGAAAGGACGAAGTTCACAACCATAAATTATGGCTTCAGTGTGATTTTCAGAGATATACTAGTCTCCCACCCTATTTTCTAGTCTCAACTGTAATATTTTTTTTCATCCAAGAAAGAGTCTGGGGGGGGACTTCATTGTATATGATCAGATAAGATTTAGACTTAAATTGGTCAACATACTCTGAAAATCCCACATTCAGAGGTTTCTTCCTAACTAGTGAGGTCCAATGGATGATTGAAGCTAGGTTACCAATCTCATCTTCAAACTTTAATCCACAATGTGTAAAATGATATGCTTGAGAGAATAGAAAGAGGTAAACAAGGTAATATTGGTACGTAAAGCTTCTAGGAGATTCAAATTCTGAGAGCTGGTAATGGATTTGATCTGCTAAGAATTAGGCATAATTAAATCTAGTCATGAGCTTGGTTGTAATCAGACAGATTGAATAATTCCTAGCATAAACTCATCAACTGTAAAGTCATTTTTTTCCCCAAAAATCACTGAGATCATAGAGGCAATTTTTTCGTGAAATCTCATGAAAAATTAGATTCAATAATATCATTGTCGGCGGGAACATCAAGCTTTCTACACAAATATGACTATATTAGGATAACCCTTTCTTCAGGTTTTAGTTCTCTAAAGCACTTGGTTGATACAAACTCATTTAGCGCTTTGCTATCAAGGTTTAATGGCCACCTCATCACTTCGGAAATGGATTGAGGAGTTAATTCGATGAGGACATACCCATCCTTGGAAATTACAGTTCTTTTGGAGGAGATGTAATTTGTAGCGCACAAGAATAAAAATTCAAGAAAATGATACACTTGAGGCACCAATGTTTTTTCTAAATCGAATTCCCACACATGGTAATGGTCAACTAGATCCCTAAAGTTATGGTTTGCTTGCTGGTCTAACTCAAAAAGGTCGATCGGTAGGACAGGATCAAAAATATCCTTGTCTTTGTCAACTATATCTTCCTCTATAGTAATTATGTTTTCCTTAACTTTAGCTGGCTAAGAGGGATCCATTTTAGAAAATGAAAACTAGAAGAGTGAATGGGTTTTGAATTACCTGTGAAAAAGATTGATCCAAACAAGACTCGGGCTGAAAATCCAGTGGAGAATGGTGCTAGAAAAATTTTACCGGCCGCTCAAACACTTTGTAAATCTCAAATAAACCAAAAAAATGTACCTTTACCCCTTTTTTAAATAGAAAGTGGATATGTGTCACTTTATGATTGGAGACAAGTTAATTAAAATAAATAATTTTTTTATTTTTACCTTTTCTCTTGTTGACGTTAAGTGGGACATGCTTCATTCCCATGTCGATTGTGGGGGGGTCAGATGTAGTTGAGTTAATTACATATCAGAGAGGGCATAATCCACATGAGAGTGGAACATTGATAAAATATTAACCAAGGTAGAGTCCCCCCCCCTTCCCCTCCCCACTTTGTGTTAATTGTTGAGCATTCAAGGTGGGGAGGGAATCAAATCATGACCATTGATTTAATGGTCAAGGAGAGGGATTAGATATACATACAAAATGAATGATTTATTAACATAAAAACTATATAATAACTATATAAAACATTAATCTACTATTAAAGTTTTTAAATAAACTTTAATAATATTATTATCTCAACCTTCTAATCCTAAATAAAATACATGATTATTAAAATAAAACAATTTTAATAAAGGTTTAAATTTCATTCCAATTTTATTCGTCTAGACATATAGAGAAACTAGAAATTAAAAGAAAAATTCAAATTTTATTTTTGTAAAAATCAAAATTCGGGCTATGTTACAACCGATCTATTGACCATTTGAAGAACAATAGGGATTTGTCTTACAAATCCTTGAAGTTCCAATTTTTCTAAGGTGTCTTTGGTCATTACATTTATGGATGCTCCTAGGTCGATCAAAGTATTTTTTATCAACTTATTGGCGATGTGAATATTCAATATGGGGCTTCCTAGATCATAATATTTAGGAACAAGCATCTCGGAAAGCATAAGATAAACGAGTTGTCCCATGACATGGATGGTTTGTGGATATTTCCTTTTTCTTCCAAGTTTATTCGAGCATAGTTCTCTAAATTGGCGCATCCTTAATGGCTTGGATTAAGGGTGTTTTGACACATAAATTCCTAAGCTCTCCTAGAAAGTCAAACTATGGTTGGATCATGGGTTTAGATTGTTTTAATATTTTTTTGAAATGGTAGTATATCATATAGATGTTGTGTTTCTTGCTAAGGAGTGGGATATTATGTGTGATTTTTAGGATTCTACAATTGCTCCTCGTCAACAAGTTCAACAATAATTGGTGGAAAGGGTTTTGTCACCAACTTTCTTAACTAGAGTTGGGTTTCATCATAGTATAAAGGCTCTACATAGTAGTTATCATGTGTTACTATATAATTGTTACATATCTATTTATTATTGTTTGGATTTGGTGCAAGCTAAGTAGGTAGTTGAGGGGGTATAGGATGTTGGGGAGAGTAATGTTTTTTGTTAAGAAGTTGGCTGCTAATTTTGATGAGATTTCCACGTTTTTTGTTGATTAGACCATTGGATTTGTTGGCATTATTCATAAGGAAAGAAAGTTGGATGTTGATTTTGAAAATTTGAATATTTCCACTACTATTGGGGTGGAAATGTGATTGGCTAAGGATGAAAATACCAGTTTGTCAGGGTATTAAATTGATTATTCCAAGAAGAATTCAAATATTGAGTGTGTTTGTATGGAATTACTTTAGTTATGTGTGGTAGTCCTTTCCTTATCTAGTTGGTGAAACAATCTTTCTCCACATTATATTAGGGTACCTCATACAAAACCTTCAAAAACTATGGGCACTAACCGATGTCATGGTTTTATTTTCAAATGATACAAAATTTTATGTTATTGAGTGGGAATTCATAATGAGCATGTTCTTTGTACACTTTGGGAAAAAAAACTGCCAGATATTTTTCAATTTTCAATTTATTCTTTATTCTTCTTGACTTGGAGTGTATTAAACTAGATTTCCAATGAATGTAAAATATCTTTCTTTAGATCCTCCAAAAAAAATCCAATTTCTAATTTTGTTGATCCAGTTGTGGTCCTAGAAGTTTGTACAATAATTCCTTTGATTACCTTACCATTTTTAGTATTATCTCTCGAGTATTTTTTAAAAACATTTCTTACCTCCTCATAAGTGCATTTGGAAATATCTCTAGATCCAATCAAATTTAAATCTTTAGTATATTCATTTCTTACTCCTTTCAAGATAATTTTCTTAAGAGAGTCTTCATCAATTTTGCATTTAGTATATCTCTTGTAACTGAAGTGAAATATATCAACATTTTCCTCTAAGGATTCATCCTCTCCTTGAGTCATTCAGAAAATTTCATCTCTTGAGTCTCTAGATTTGCAATATTCTTTGTATTTCTCTATAAAAATATTCTGCATCGATTCCCATGTATAAATACTATGTGCATCTAAACCCATGAACCATATGAGGGATGCTTCTTTCAAACTAAATAATATAATATTTTTGGCATCATTATTGTAGTCATAACTCCTTCAAAGGACTTCATATTCAAAGAGGAAAGTTTATGGGTCCTTAGTGATCATTCCTCAAAAATGGGGAAGATCTATTGGATTTATGTTTTTCATTCCTACTTTCTCCCTTATTTCTAGTATAGGAAACCCAAACATCTCTTCATCTTCTTCATTTCTTCCTTCCACCCTTCCCTCTTCTCTTTCATAAGCCATACTAAATCGGGAAAAATGTGAAAATGAAGAAGCTTCCCAATACCCAAATTATTTAGCACTTTCTTCAAAGATTTGTTCTAGGCTTTCTTTAGTAATTATTAACTTAGGGATCTATTCTTATTCTTTCATATCACTTCCTATTGGACCTTCATTTTGGTTATAAAATATTGTTAAGCTCTTCCCTATTTATCCCTATTGTGTTGTAAGCATTCTTCTAAAAAAAACCTACTAAATGCATAGAAGAAGAACACTTTGTAAAAGGAAACTCTTAGGAACCTTGGTTGCTTCTCCCTATTATAGTGGAATCATCATTCAACACTCTCTCTCTCTCTCTCTCTCTCTCTCTCTCTCTCTCTCTCACACACACACACACACACACATATTTTTCCAAGAAAAAAATCACAATTTCTATTCTAGTGAGAATGGAAATAAAAAAATTTAGGTGCTAAAGCACTACTTGAAAAAAATTAAAAAAGACAGCCTCAAATATAACCAAAAACTCATAAAATAATAGTGAGAAAAAAACCAACAACTACCCATATTTCTAAAATCTACTCTATAATATGTTGTTAGGTGGAAATATTGACATTTAATTTCATTGTAGTACTTGCCCAGCTATTTAATTTGTCAATCCAAGGTTCATAGGCTTATGAAGCACACACACTATATATGCATGACTGGAGTAGAAGTCAACTAATCTAATTTGCTGAAATGAAATTAATCTAGGAAAGCATTGAAATACTAACTAGGAAAGCAGGAAATTAATATAGGAAAGCAACACAACATGTGAAGAGTTGAATGACAAAAGACATATGTGAGCTCACACAATAAATCAATCTCAAATTATATTACAAGAATAAAATGACAAAGCATGAAAGAATAACAATGAAATAATCAAAGCTAAGAATCCTCTTCTCCTAATTACAAGACTAAATTATGAATTACCTACCTCCTTCATGAAGAGAGAGAGCACTCTCTTATATACATGAAAGTCTTGAAGAGTGTCATAATTACAGATCCAATATTCTCTCAACTTATTCCTTCAAATCCTCCACTCATATCTTGGATAAGATATCCTATCAAAATCTCCATGATATTCTCCTTTGAATATGCTTGAATGATTGTCCCAAATATTCTTCAAATCTTCAAAGCTTGAAGATGAAATTTGAATTTGAGGCTAGGTGGTAATATTTGACTTTGTTGAAATCTTCAAATATTCCTACACACATCATCAAACTCATCCAACCTTGATATATAATGAAAATAGGTTAATTTCTAATATTTAATCACAAATTCACTTATAATACTAAAATGAATACAATGGAAAATAATAATTTGAAACCCAAATGTATTTATGAAAATGGTATTATGGAAGGTTAATGGGATGATGAAATGTAAGGAATAGTGAAGGAAAAGGTGGATGAAAATGTCACATTTATGAGGCCCAACATGCCCCCCAACTGAACTTGTTGCATGTCCTCATGCAACCATGCATGGATCTTCTTAAGAACTTTTGGCATTTAAACTATGGCTTTGATTGATGATGTCCTTTTAACATTGAATGTTTCTAGGGTATGAAATACAAGAGTAACAACATGTGAAATACATGAGCAACAACTTACATTTTCTTATGGTTGGTTCTTGTGTGACAACCATGAATACAAAGAATGTTGGTTCTTGTGTTAACAACATTAATTTCAATTATTTGTTGCAACATTCATTTCACTTATGTGTCTTCTTGCTGCAATAATTTAGCCATGTACTCACTGGAAATAATAAGCTATCAATGTGCGTAACAGAGCATCATTGAGTATAAGAAATCATTTTCTCTATCTTTTATGAATCATGCCAATATGTATATCAATCGAAATGCAACAAAGTGTCGTTGGAAAAGAAATGTTAGTGAATCATAAATGGAATGATGAGATGGTAAAATGGAATAATGGTAATGAATATGTAGTGAATATAGGTTCCCTCCCCCCCAACTGAAGTGGCTGCATATCCTTATGCAACTTGGCATAGGTTATGAAAGTGAAAAAGGAAATAGAGCATGTTGAGGGAATTTTCCAAAGTTATTCATTACTAGCAAATAAGGAATTACATGATTAAAGATTAGAAAAGAACATACCTCCACTTATCCAATAATGATGATGAAAAATGCAATAGGAATATGGCTGGTGTTGGAGCATGGAAGATGTTACTGCTGCAGGAACATGAAAATGGAATTGTTAATGTTGTTGTTGTTGTAACTGGATCGTGGGAAGTGAAGGAATCTGAACTGCTACTGTTGAATCATGAGAAATGTGGAAGGCAGAGAATATGGAACTGTGGTACTCTCATAGATCTGAAATCAAACTCTTGCAACTGCTGAGGGGATCATGAAAAAGTGTATAGTCTTCACCTGCTACAAACCAATGGTACAATTCTGATCATGCGAATGAATGTGTCGGTGTCGAGCATGAAGAGAAATCATTGGATTTTCGTCCATTGATGAATGTCGTTAACCAATGCGAGACAAACTCACCAATGATGTCCATGAGTGTCAAGGTACCCGAGTACATCTTACGAAGTGAGAATAGATGTGCTAATGTCAAGCCACTTGCAAGATCTAGAGATCAAGGGACATTGATGTATTCCATGATTGCTAGTGAGAGAACTTGCCATCAAGGCATGGAAGCCTCTAGGTACAAAAAAGGAACTCTAGTCTAGATCCCAAATAAGGTGTCGAGGTTGATGGGACAAGATTGTTGAAAGGTGGGCCTTAAGGAATCCCACATCATTCAACACGAGTTTATAAAAAGATTGGTAGGACTATAGATGTAAATATCTCAGTAGCAACAAGGTTTATGGCAAGGAAATCAGGGCAATGTGATCATGTAAAGGGAGTTTGTTTTATTCAAAAGGAAAACTGAAAAGGAAAAAGTGAATTGAAAAAGATAAGGGAATGCATGCAACTCAGAAAAGAATAGGCATGTGTGAAGTCATGAAAGTTAAGGCAATGGAAGATGGCTTCAACATAGGAATGACCAATTGGCTTTGAAGGAGAAATGGGACAGTGTCACAACATGAAATTTGGCAAAATGCGAAAATTTGGCAAAATGTTTCTGTGTATTAGCAAATTGTTTTTGTGTAACAGCAAACATCAGGATGCGCAAAAAGTTTTTGTGTATCAGCAAAATGTTTATGTGTAACATCAAATGTCATGGTGTTTCTGATGAGTAAAAACTCCTTCAAGCTATCTAGCAAGGCATGTGTTCTCTGAAGAATTTTGTGATTCTTGAAAATCACTTCAGTAGCAAAATGTGAGCGTCTTTGAACCTGAAAAATCTTAGTACAAATCTGGCAAGAAAACTGTGAGATTTGCGAAAATCATATCATTCAGAAATAAGTGCAAATGCGTCAAATCAAAGAAAAATATATGTTTTATACCTTTTTCCGTTGCGCTTGTTTTGTCGTTAATTACTTCATGAAGTGACTTGAGAAAAACACATCGGCGTAACATGTTTGGATCATGGTTTTCAAGAATAAATAAAGCATCTATTTGCAAATTTTTATTTTAGTTTTGATGTGTTTTTATATTTTTATTTTTATAATGTTTTTATAATTTTTTTTGTTGTTTTTCTTTGTTTAATTTGTTGTTTTGGTTTTATAATAAAACAAAAAAATAGTTATTATTTTTCTTTGTTTGTTTTTATTGTTTTTGTTTTATAATAAAACAAAAACATATATAAAATATGATTTATTTACAAAACAAACAAAATAAAAATAAATGTTATTTTTATTAATTGTTTTTGTTGTTATATTACAAACCAAAATAAAAATAACAATAATTTCTGTTTTGATCAACCCCAAACAAAAATACAATAATACCAATTATTGTGGGCAAATTATACTAATACAAAACCCTACAAATTGTAATTGTCATACAGAAATCATGCAAATTATTAGAACCAAAATCCAATTTTTCTGATTGTTTAATGGGAATGAGTAAAATGATAGGGGTGGCAGTTTGTATGTCGTTCCTGAGCCTCACTCACGTAACACCCGGTTTCCCCCAGTCTGTAAAAATAATTATGCTAGCCAAGAACTATGGCAAACTCAAAGATGAGAATGTGTGATTTTGAATGGACCTTAGTAAAAGGTCCATGAAAGTAAATAATGTTATGAATATATATATATATATATATATATATATATATATAACTGCTGAGAGGGGGATGTGCTGACAAAGAGACCACGATGGCTGAAGAAAGGTGGTGGGAGGCACCTGGAATGGTGGCGTTAACTTCCACCGAACCAAACTGTATTTGGTCTTCATTGGCCCAGAGAACCAAGAGTGGCTCGTTGGCCCCGAAATGAATTACTCACCAGGATGGTAGGTGAAGAGGCTCCTCATGAGTTAATGAGGGATGGGGGTGAACTGCCCATCCATGGAGGCCTCATACCTGACCACCATGAGGGAATTTGTGCCACACGCAATCTCGTTGGGAAAGAAAAGGCAAGTAAAAGGTGTGGGGGAGGGGGGGACACGAGGGAGAGATCGCAGGAAAAGATCGGAAGAACTCTGAAACAAAATACAGAGTGAGTGATAGCAGAGAAGAAGGAGAGTAACCTTCATTCTCGGTCACTAAAGAACAAAAACAGAGAGTCTCAAGCATCATGGTCTAGCTCGGGGGTGACTAGTGGTAAATCCATTCAGAGTCGTTGAGCCTACGGTTGGGTGGAAACGAGCACCCCTCTCAGTAGTTGCATCACCTGGTGTTTTTCTGATAAGTGTTATATCTTGTATCTTGAATTTAAATGTCTTGAAATGTATGCTCATGGTTTGAACACCTATAAATAGTTTCTGTGTAGAAATGTATGCATGGTATTTTGATCGGAATGATGGTTGCATGCTTATGTTGGAATGACCATGTATGGCTTATGTTTACACACACACACACACACACACACACACACACACACACACACACACACATATATATATATATATATATATATAAATTGAACTAATACAGATTCTTCAAGTATGCTCCCGGGATATTTGTTCCCATGTTTGTCTTACCCAATGCCTTGGATAGATTTCCCCACGAAGGCACCCTTTCGAGACCACTCCTTTGCCTTCTAGAAGACCTTCTAGTCTGGTCTTCAAAACCTGGTGTAAATTGCCTGAGGACCCAAAGGAGGATGTTATAGTTTAAGTCTTAAAATCCTGCATGAGAGAGAGAATGGTCCTCTTAGACTTAGGACATTTCGACGTTTCGGCACCCAGGGTATATAGGTGCGAGTCCTCTTGTACTCGCGAGTCCCGAAACCTCGACCCACGAAATCCTGAGATGACAACGTGTGGATGAATTAAGGACCTTTCGGTGGTTCGGTACCCAGGATACGCTTCCTCTTGCTAAATGCATGAATGAGATCCTTTCAGATGATATAAGGTCTATCACGACCATTAAATTGGGTGAAGGAACACAGATGTTAATGCCTCATCCCCTTTTTACCTTCATAAGTAGCGAAGAAACCGAGACCATCAATTTCAAGACCCATGGGAATACCTAGACTGTCCAACTGTAGAATACACATGGTGGCTGGTAAGAATTTCGGTTTTTCGGCACCCGGGAGATCAGAGGGTAAGAACCCTTGTCCTCACGACTCCTGAAATCTCGATATGCGAAATCCCGAAATAACAGCGTATGGCTAAATCCCGATATTTCGGTATTTAGGCATTCAGAATATCCTAAGGGCGAGCTCCCTTGTATTTCCAAGTCCCAAAACCCCGATTCACGAAAAACCAAAATGATAGCGTGTGGAGGGGTTAGGACATTTCGGTGTTTCGGCACCCGGGGTACCTAAGTGCGAGTTTCCTTGTACTCGCTAGTCCCAAAATCCCGATGGGTGTAATTTTGAAAGGACGATACGCAGACATGTTACGATATTTCGGCATTTTAGAAATCAGAATACTCAAGGGTGTATTCCCTTTTACTTGCCAGTCCTGAAATCCCGACTTGTGAAATTATGAAATAGTATAGTGTATTTCAGAGTTCGGTGTTTTGAAGTTTCGGCTCCCAGGAAACCCAAGTGCGAGACCTCATGATTTTCGCATATCGCGAAATCCCGAAGTAAGAAACCCTGAAATGAGTATAGCATGACTAGAATTTAATATTTCGGTGCTTCAGCACCCGAGATATCTGGAGGCAAGTCTTTTGTCCTCACGACTCCCGAAATCCGAACTTGCGACATCCCGAAATAATGGAGCGCAGACAGGTTATGATGTTTCAGAGTTTCAGCTTCTGAGAGACCCAGATGTGAAATCCTCCTGTCCTCGCATATCGCGAAATCCCGATAGGTGAAGTCTCGAAATGGACCAGCACACATGGTTTTGGTATTTCGGGGTTTCGGTACCCGAGACCCCCAAAGGACAGTTTTGTTTTGTGTGTCTACTAGATGCAAAACCCCGAGATGGCCTAGTGCGCATACAATCTGATGCTTCGGTGTTTCGGCTTCCAAAGTGTCGAAGGGCATGCACCCCTTGACGTTTTATAACGCAAAATCCCAAAAGGAGAAACCCCAAAATGAGCTTAGAAATGAATACCGGTTTCAGAGTTTCGGCTCCTGGGAAAACCTAAGTGTGAGACCTCCTGTATGCGCATATCCCGAAATCCCATCATACGAAACCCCGAAATAATCATAGCATGGATGAGGTAGGGTGCTTCGGTATTTCGGCTCCCGGGAAACCCAGAGGTGAAACCTCTTGTCATGGCCTAGTGCGCATACAATCTGATGCTTCTGTGTTTCGGCTTCCGAAGTGTCGAAGGGCATGCACCCCTTGATGTTTTATAACGCAAAATCCCAAAAGGAGAAACCCCAAAATGATCTTAGAAATGAATACCGGTTTCAGAGTTTCAGCTCCTGGGAAAACCTAAGTGTGAGACCTCCTGTCTGCGCATATCCCGAAATCCCGGCATACGAAACCCCGAAATAATCATAGCATGGATGAGGTAGGGTGCTTCGGTATTTCGGCTCCCAGGAAACCCAGATGTGAAACCTCCTATCATCGCACCCCCCCCCGAAGTTCCGGTATGCGAAATCCCGAAGGGTAGAGTGCCTGGACTTAACCTGGGTCATTGTTAATCATGTTAAGTGGTTAGATTCTTTTCGGATTTCGTCCCTTTGAAAGACAAGAGAGAAAGGGAAATACATGCACCGTGACTTTCCCGAATCGCGAAAGTCGACAGGCACCTTCCCGATAAGACTGGTGTTCATAGCCACCGATCATATGAGTGCGGTTAAGGGATAGCAGGGTATGTATCAGGTCCCGTAGGGATTCGGGAATTCTGTTCATCGGAGAAAAGATGAAAAAAAAGGCCAAATTTTTTTTAATTCCATAGTGGATATGTTACAAATTGGTATCAGAGCATGGTTACAACACTTGGCCTGCTTGGGCTCATGAACGAGTTGCGCAGAAGCTCCATTCGAAACACTCCTAAAAGGAGTAACCCCTTGTCTTAACCTTCCTAATCAAAAGACGAAGTTAAGAATGAAAACTCCTATTCCGTGTGTGCATGAGAAAAATATGAAATATGTACTAGTTATAAAAGAATATGAATATTGACTAACAACCAACATTTTTCCTTTTGCACACAAGCGGAAGATCAACCGCGGGAAATTGTCAACGTATAGAATGGTGACTCACCATGAAGTGGGGGAGGGCTCCCACAATTGATACGAAGAGTCTGATGAAAGGAGGGCAGTAGGGACCCCTCCATATCTAATCGAGACTTTGAGGAGTCTCATGGTCGAATTACAAAGCTACAAGGCTGACAATGAGAGAATGATGAAAGAACAAGAGAAACAAATGGAAATTAATGCAGTTTTACTACAAAGCTTATCTGACTTACAAAGAAAAATGCAGCATGAACCTGAGGTACAGAAACGTGGTCATGTCAGTGGCCACACTGAAAGAAGCACCTCGAGAAAGGTCCACCCCAAAGATAAGGGATAAGCGTCGAACAATTCTTCTAGAAAGGAAGCTGGCGACCCGAAGGGATCTTCTAGCAGTAGAACTAGTTCTCATTCCCGAGGAAAACGAAAGAAGCAGAAACTCTCCAAGGGTCATAAATTTGAAAAATTCAGGAAGGCCAAACCACCCTCCTTCGACGGTGAAATAAAGAAAGGGGAGGAAGCTGAGGCCTGGCTACTTGGACTAAAGAAGTATTTTAGAATCCATGACTTCTCAGAAAATTTGAAGGCTCGAGTGGCCACCTTCAACTTGAATGGAAAGGCCTCCATTTGGTGGGAAGACCTTAAGAATGTGAAAGGGGTTCACGAAGAGGACCTGTCTTGGGAGAAATTTGAGAAATACTTCCAGAAGAAGTATTTGTCGGAAAAATATTTCGACGAAAAGACTAAAGATTTTTATGAACTCAAGCTGGGGAAACTCACCATAGAGGAATATGTCAGCAGATTCCTCGAGTTGCTGAGGTATGTGCCCTACATAAAAGAAAAAAAGGTAAAGGTGCAATGATTCATCAGTGGACTACCTAAAGACTATCAGAACAGGATTGAATTTGACGAACCAAAGACCCTAGAAGATACTATCTGAAAGGAAATATATTGTTATGAATAGCTTGGGCATCGAACAGAACCTCGCGAAGGCTAGAAACCGAAGAATAGTTCAGGATTCCAGAAAAAGGGGTTTAAATCCCCAAGATTTAAGGACTATAAAAAGAATTCAAGGATGTGCTTCCCAGCCTGAAGTGTACACCAACAGAATTTTCCCTCCTTGGGCAGAAATAAACTTTCTGGATCTTCCCTAGTAAACACTGATAACCCAAAGAGGGAACCTTTGAAATGTTGGGGTTGCGGAGAAGCCAATCTACTGAGAAACTGTCCACACCTACAACAGAATAGTCAAGGAATTTACAACATCCAGGAAGCTACCACCGTCAATGATGTGACCAGGAGTGTGCCACAAATATATGCAGCCTTGGATAATAACCAAGGTGACCACCAAGCTTCAGTGGTGGAAATAGAAGGTATGATTTCCAACCATCTAGTGTCTATTTTAATTGACCCTGGTTCAAATTTGAGTTATATAGCCCCAAAGGTTGTTGATAAATGTAAACCACAACCACATAAAAATGCCAAGCCATGGTTGGTATAGTTAGCCACTGGCACCAAAAGAAGGGTATCATAGGTCATACCAACCTGCCAATTAATGTTGGGTGAATTCCCCACCCAAGCAACCCTTAACATATTACCCCTGGGATCGTATGATCTATTGATTGGTATGGACTGGCTAGCCACCCATAAAGCCAGATTGGACTATTACCATAAAACCTTAGAATGTGTAAGTAAAGAAGGGAAAAGGATAACCCTTCGAGGGATCCGAAAACCTATCTCGGTGAGACAAATATTAGCTCTGCAAATGAGAAAGTATTGTTGAAAAGGATGTCCCCTATATGCAATACAGGTGTTGAAAACTATTGAAGATGACAAACCAAGCCTCGAAGACCACCCTACCTTGAGAGAATATAGAGATGTGTTTTCGGAAGAGGTACCGGGTCTACCTCCGAGAAGAGACATAGACTTCTCGATAGAACTTGCACTGGGAGCGGTGTCGGTGTCTAGGACACCCTACCGGATGAGCACACCCGAGTTAGTTGAACTCAAATTGCAATTAAGAGAAATGATGGATAAGGGCTATATCCGGCCGAATGTGTCTCCATGGGGAGCACCAGTCCAGTTTGTGAAAAAGAAGGACGGTACCTTTAGACTGTGTATAGATTATAGACAACTTAATAAGGTAACCATAAAGAACAAGTACCCGTTGCCCAGGATCGATGACCTGTTCAATCAATTGGGGGGTGCGTCTATTTTCTCAAAGATTGACTTGAGGTCGGGATACCATCAAGTCTGAATTAAGGGTGAAGACATCCATAAAACTGCCTTTTGGACGAGGTATGGTCACTATGATTTTGTGGTAGTGCCATTTGGGTTAACCAATGCCCCTGCCACTTTCATGTGCTTGATGAACAATGTACTCAACAAATTCCTAGACAAATTTGTGCTGGTTTTTATTGACGATATATTAATTTACTCCAAGAATAGAGAAGATCATGAAGAGCATCTTAGGCTTGTGCTACAAGTGCTAAGAGAACATCATCTCTATGCCAAATTCAGCAAATGTGAATTCTTCCAGAAGAAAATACATTACCTAGGCCATGTTCTATCCGAAGAAGGAGTAGCAGTAGACCTTGACAAAATTAGGTCTATCATGGAATGGCCTACCCCAAAGGATGTTTTGGATATCAGATCCTTTATGGGATTAGCAGGATACTATAGGAGATTTATAAAAGGATTCTCCAAGATTGGTTTTCCAATCACTGCCCTCCAGAAGAAGGGGACAAAATTCACATGGACACCAAAATGTGAAGAAAGATTTCAAACTCTGAAACATCTACTGACCCATGCACCCGTGTTGAAGATCACCGATCCCGAAGCTGACTTTCTTGTGTGCACAGATTCATGTAAGGAAGGGCTCGAAGGAGTCCTTATGCAAGGAGGAAGTGTGGTCTACTATGAATCCTAAAAATTGAATGAGCACAAAGTCAACTATGTGACCCATTATCTAGAGATGGTTGCCATAGTGCATGCCTTAAAAATGTGGAGGCATTGCCTCCTAGGAAGAAAATTTGTACTTATGACAGATCACTGTAGATTGCGATATCTATTTGACCAACCAAATCTCAATGCTAGACAAGCTAGGTGGATGGCCCTCCTTAGTGAGTTTGATTTCGAAATCAAACACATTAAAGGAAAGGAAAATAGGGTGGCCAATGCCCTTAGCAGAAGTATGAAAACAATTCACCTGGTAGCGGTGAGCACCTATAAGACGAATGTTAAGGAAAGAGTTAGAAATGCACAAGAGACAGACACATTCTTCCAGACCGTGACCTCGTACCTATAGCAAGAACCCACATGGATAAAGTATGGAGGCTACCACATGATGGAAGGAGGTATGCTCACTTACCGAAGTAGATTGTATATCCCAGATTGTGATGACTTGAAGAGGTTCATACTAGATGAACTACATAAAAGACCTTATTCTAGTCATCCGGGATACCAGAAAATGATCACGGCCACTAGGAAACAATTCTATTGGCCTAGATTGAAGAAGGACATAGCTGAGTACCTAGCCAAATGCATAGAATGCCAATAGGTAAAAGCAGAACACTGACACCCGACAGGATTATTACAACCTCTACCAATCCTAGAATGGAAATGGGAAACCATCTCCATGGATTTCATCACCGGATTACCAACCTCGACCAAACAGAATGACGCCATCATGGTAGTGGTGGATAAATTGAGCAAGTCTGCTCACTTTATCCTCGTCAAGTCAACTTGCAAGGCAATAGACATCGCTCAGGTATTCATGAAGGAGATATTCATACTGCATGGTATGCCGAAAGAGATCGTGTCTGACAGAGACACGAAATTTACTTCCAACTTTTGGAAGTCACTGATGGTTGATTTAGAGACCAAGTTGTTTTTTAGCACCGCCTATCACCCTCAAACCGACGGATAGACAGAAAAATTGAACCAAATACTAGAAGACATGCTAATAATGCATGTAATGCATCAACCCAAGAAGTGGGAAGACTACCTGCCACTGGTGGAATTCGCTTACAACAACGGCTACCAAGAATCCTTAAGGATGAGTCCATTTGAAGTCCTTTATGGTAGACTGTGCAACACTCCTGTTAGTTGGAGTAATCCCATAAACATAATTTCTTTTTGACCCAACATGTTGAAAAAAATGGAACAACAAGTGACTCAGATAAAACAAAACCTGAAGGTCGCTCAGAATTGACAAAAAAGTTACGTCGACCAAAAGAGAACTCCAAGAGAGTTCAAGATGGGAGACCATGTATATCTCAGAGTTAGGCCCAGTAAGAGTTCTCTGAAAATGGGAACTTGTGCCAAGTTGGCACCTCGGTATTGTGGACCCTTTGAAGTTCTAGATAGAGTGGGACCTGTAGCCTATAGGCTAGCACTTCCTCCCACAGTAAAAGCACATAATGTTTTCCATGTTTCATTATTAAAGAAATATGTACATGATTCTAATCATATAATTGACTAGTCTGTGATCCAGGCGGAACCAGAGGGAGAATTATTACTAGAACCTCAATGCATACTGGACAGAAAGGAAACCCCGCTCTGAAACTGAACCATTGCACAGGTCAAGGTGTAGTGGAGACATTTTGGCCCAGATGAGGCTACATGGGAAATGGAGGATGCCATGAAATAGGCATATCCGATTTTGTTTACCTCTGTACATACATGTCATATTGATAGATAGAACATCAAGGACGATGTTCCTTTAAGGGGGAGGGAATTATAATACCCTGTTTCCCCCAGTCTGTAAACATAATTATACTGGCCAAGAACTGTGGCAAACTCAAAGATGAGAATGTGTAATTTTGAATGGACCTTAGTAAAAGGTCCATGAATGTAAATAATGT
>ML780426.1:34933-63509 GCA_009831015.1 Picea engelmannii | reverse complement strand
ATATATATATATATATATATATATATATATATATATATATATATATATATATATATAATTGTTGAGAGGAGGATGTGCTGACAAAGAGACCACGATGGCTTAAGAAAGGTGGTGGAAGCCACCTAGAATGGTGGTGTTAACTTCCACTGAACCAAACCATATTTGGTCTTCACTGGCCCGGAGAACCAAGAGCGGCTCACTGGCCCCGAAATGAATTACTCACCAAGATGGTAGGTGAAGATGCTCCTCATGAGTTAATGAGGGATGGGGGTGAACCGCCCATCTGTGGAGGCCTCAAACCTAACCACCACGGGGGAATTCGTGCCACACACAACCTCACCGGGAAAGAAAAGGCAGGTAAAAGGTGTGGGGGAGGGGGGGACGCGAGGGAGAGATCGCAGGAAAAGATCGGAAGAACTCTGAAACAAAATACAGAGTGAGTGATAGAAGAGAAGAAGGAGAGTAACCTTTGTTCTTGGTCACTGAAGAACAGAGACAGAGAGTCTCAAGATTTGTGGTCTAGCTCGGGGGTGGCTAGTGGTAAATCCATTCGGAGTCGCTGAGCCTATGGTTGGGTGGAAACGAGCACCCCTCTCAGCAGTTGCATCGCCTGGTGTTTTTCTGATAAGTGTTATATCTTGTATCTTGAATTTAAATGTCTTGAAATGTATGCTCATGGTTTGAACACTTATAAATAGTTTCTATGTAGAAATGTCTGCATGGTATTTTGATCGGAATGATGGTTTCATGCTTGTGTTGGAATGACCATGTATGGCTTATGTTTACATATAACGTATGGCTTATGTTTACATATATATAAATTGAACTAATACAGATTCCTCAAGTCTTCTCTCAGGAGATTTGTTCCCATGTTTTTCTTACCCGATGCCTTGGATAGATTTCCCCATGAAGGCACCCTTTCAAGACCACTCCTTTTCCTTCTAGAAGACCTTCTAGTCTGGTCTTCAAAACCTAGTATAAATTGCCTGAGGACCCAAAGGAGGATGTTATAGTTTAAGTCATAAAATCCTGCTTGAGAGAGAGAGAATGGTACTCTCAGACTTAGGACATTTCAGCGTTTTGGCACCCAGGGTATCTAGGTGCGAGTCCTCTTGTACTCGCGAGTCCCAAAACCCCAACCCACGAAATCCCGAGATGACAACGTGTGGATGAATTAAGGACCTTTCGGTGGTTCGGTACCTAGGATACCCTTCCTCTTGCTAAATGCACGAACGAGATTCTTTCGTTCTATCACGACCGTTAAATTGGATGAAGGAACGCAGGCATTAATGCCTCATCCCCTTTTTACCTTCATAAGTAGCGAAGAAATCGAGACCGTCGATTTCAAGACCCATGGGAATACCTGGACCATCCAACTGTAGAATACACATGGCGGTCGATAAGCATTTCGGCTTTTCGGCACCCAGGAGATCAAAGGGTAAGAATCCTTGTCCTCACGACTCCCGAAATCCCGATATGCAAAATCTCGAAATAACAGTGTATGGCTAAATCCCGATATTTCAGTATTTTGGCATTCAGAATATCCTAAGGGAGAGCTCCCTTGTATTTGCAAGTCCCGAAACCCTGATTCACAAAAACCCGAAATGACAGCGTGTGGAGGGGTTAGGACATTTCGGTGTTTCGACACCCGAGGTACCTAAGTGCGAGTTTCCTTGTACTCACCAGTCCCAAAATCTCGATGGGTGTAATTCGAAAAGGACGATATGCAGACATGTTACGATATTTCGACATTTCAAAAATCGAAATACTCAAGGGTGTATTCCCTTGTACTCGCCAGTCCCAAAATCCCAACTTGCGAAATCCTGAAATAATATAGTGTATTTCAGAGTTCAGTGTTTCGGAGTTTTGGCTCCCAGGAAACCCAGGTGTGAGACCTCATGATTTTCGCATATCGTGAAATCCTGAAGTACGAAACCTCGAAATGAGTATAGCGTGACTAGAATTTAATATTCCGGTGCTTCAGCACTCGAGATATCTGGAGGCAAGTCTTGTGTCCTCACGACTCCCAAAATCCCAACTTGCGACATCCCGAAATGATGGAGCGCGGACAAGTTATGATGTTTTGGAGTTTCAACTTCTGGGAGACCCAGATGCGAAATCCTCCTGTCCTCGCATATTGTTAAATCCCAATAGGCGAAGTCCTGAAATGGACTAGCACACATGGTTTTGGTATTTCGGTGTTCTGGTACCCGAGACCCCCAAAGGACAATTTTGTTTTGTTTGTCTACTAGATGCAAAACCCCGAGATGTCCTAGTGCACATACAATCTGATGCTTCGGTGTTTCGACTTCTGGAGTGTCGAAGGGAATGAACCCCTTGACGTTTTATAACGTGAAATCCCAAAAGGAGAAACCTCGAAATGAGCTTAGAAATGAATACCGGTTTCGGAGTTTCGTCTCCCGCGAAAACCTAAGTGCGAGACCTCCTGTCTGCGCATATCCCGAAATCCCGGCATACGAAACCCCGAAATAATCATAGCACGGATGAGGTAGGGTGATTCGGTATTTCGGCTCCCGCGAAACCCAGATGTGAAACCTCCTGTCATCGCACCCCCCTGAAGTTTCGGTATGAAAAATCCCGAAGGGTAGAGTGCTCGAACTTAACCTGGGTCATTGTTAATCGTGTTAAGTGGTTAGATTCTTTTCAGATTTCGGCCCTTCGAAAGACAAGAGAGAAAGGGGAATACATGCACCACAACTTTCCTGAATCGTGAAATCCAACGAGCACCTTCCCGATAAGACCGGTGGTCATAGCCGCCGATCATATGAGTGCGATTAAGGGATAGCAAGGTCTGTATCAGGTCCTGTAGGGATTTGGGAATTATGTTCATAGGAGAAAAGATGAAAAAAAAAGGCCGAAAAAATTTGAATTCCATAGTGGGTATGTTACAACTCGTTACTAGGCTGAACTTGTATTGAAACTGTATCATCTTATCTCAAAATATCGACCAAAAAAATCCAAGCATTCCTGATGTGCATGATGGCTTAGGAGATAATCAGATTCTCATGCTTTCGTTTTTCTTTCATTGTTGCACTGGACATTAATGCTTGCATTCACTAAAAAACAAACATCCTAAAAATAATAATTTTTTAAAATGTTGTACAAATTCCTCATTCTTATGCAAAAATATTGGTTGTAATATAATTAATTACTTTCTTTAGCAGACAAACCATTCTTGTTACCAAGAAGCAATTGATTCACATTTTCACTAGAAGATTGATCAAGTTCATTCAATTGTTGCAGGTGTTTTTACTGGGGTCTCAGTACGTGATTAACATTCATGTTTTAAAACAAATGCATGCATAACATCCAGCTTACCGAGGCGTGGTTCGAAATTGCTATTAGACCTGTAATGAGTGTCAAGCCTGAATTTGTTGCCAGATATAATCCCAAAATGATCTCGGCAGTACTATGGTAAACACTAAGTGTATTACAGTTTGTGGTAACCCTTCCTTCGACATTGGGCCAGCTAAGTTATCCAACATTGCATGGTTCTTTTGCTGCAAATCGAGGCATTCTAAGCGTTTGCAAATCGAGGCATTCGAGGAGTTTGCAAATTTAGAAAGGTTAGAGACAGCTAGCTTAGAATTCCACCAACAAATGCATCTCCTGCACCCGTTGTATCCACGGCCTTCAATCTCCCCTTCCTCACAAATAGCGTTGATTAGTAAATCCAATTGGACTCTTAGATCACGTTCCATGTGGATTAGAGTTTGATATTAACTTGAATTCTTCTTCTTGGAGGGTGTCGTATTCAAATAGTTCAAAACAAATCATTTTTCCCTCACGTAGTCTGCAAAACGGAGCTCTAAAGAACCCTGAATTTCTCCCAAATGGTTGTGAAATCCAGAAAATAGCTCATGATTTACCTAATTGCCTCTGTTCCCGAGAAAACCCATGTTTTATTTTTATTTTTTAATTCACCTCGGTTTTCTCAGAAAATGTGTTTTAAAATCATGTTTTATAACAGTTACGCATTTCTGGCAATTACCTCTGAAGAAATCGAAAACTGGATGATGCTTGTTGTAGTAAAATTTCTAGAGCTTGTCTCTCACAAAGAAGTTCAGATCAATCACCCTTATTCCAATTACCTTCATTGGAATCTGCAATCTTCTCTTCATATGATACGCCTTCATTGTCTGTCTCTACAACTTTTAAAATCCATTTCTAATAACTGTTGCATGTACTCATTATTTTTATTTTGATTTCATGATTGAGATCCAGAAGCAAATATATATATATATAAACAATTCAGCTTCCTGAGGTGAATATGGTAAACTATTCATTAAGTTTTAACAATGGAATCATTGTTTATTAACCTCAAGTCTTATTGCAGTTCCAATAACGACAACAGAGTATTATACAAAAAGAAACCTTGCACAGATTTTTATTGATTTTTAATTTGTGTGTGTGCAATTTTAGTTCAAGGCTGCAAGATGAAGACAAAAGATGGCGTTGATGTGATTCAAAATCAGAAAGAAACCAGACCAAAATTTTATCATGGCCATATGTAATTCAAAACCAAAAATGAACCAAATCAAAATTTCAAAAACGTATTTCAATCGATTCAGGCCACGACACAGTTTCAACAAAAGTTTCAGCATGGAAAAACGTCACTGTATCAGCATGTCAAATTTGACTGTATCAGCTTGTAGAAATTTCACTGTTTCAGCATGCTATAACAACATGTAAAATTTTCGTTGTATCAGCATGTTGTAACAACGAAAATTTTCGCTGTAACAACATGTAAAATTTGGTTTTGTTTTTATTCTTCTAAAAAATTGTTTATTGTGTTTATTTGCAGGTCAAAGGATGGACGCAAAAACATTCATTCCTGAAATCAAAATCATCCCTATTTTCTGATCCTCACGATCGCACGAAGCACGGAGGAGAGCATACTCATTCTAGGTAAAAGCAAAATCTAATAATGAAAACAAAAACTGAAAATGAAATCCTACCTACTCTATGCTAATTACATCTTAGAAATCAATTACGTGTAGTCAAATAAGCAATGGATCCAAGCACGCAACAGTAACATCAATATGTTCAGTGGCAATTTTTCAAATGAATAATGGAAATATTTGAGAGCGAATGAATCTAGTTGCTGCAAAATTTCTAAATAAAAATAAAAAAATGGAGCTAATCGAGTGCTTACCTAGAACCATTGCTCGATATAACTTTTGTAGGCGTGATTTCCCTCACTCAGATCATGTTGTATCTCCTCATTGTCCTCCTCAAGTTCCTCAAATGTTGATTTCTCGTTCGTTTCTAGAGGAGTATTTAAGCTCTGGGCTACTGTCAAGATCTCCTCTTCCTGAGAAGAAGAAATCCCAGCTTTCGCTGGGATCTGAGTGAGTTGTTCCAAGCTGACACTCATGGTTAAATCATATTTCAAAATGGGTTCTCACAACACCCAAATTGAAAAAAAAAAAAAAACTGAAAATCACACTTGCTGAAACACATGAAAACCTCTTCATAGTTGCAAAAATTGAAATTGCAGAAATTGAAATCTACACTTACGCTTGCAGGAATTGAAATAGTCCCTACATGCCCTTACCCATATGTCACCTCAGAGTTAGGAGCATGACTAATCACACTTGCATGAAAATTCAAACTAAACTTCAATCCATCGTGCTTCCCCGACAACGACGCCAAAATGTTAGGCGGAAATATTTTCATTTAATTCTGTTGTAGTACTTGCCCAATTATTTAATTTGTCAATCTGAGGTTCGTAGGCTTACGAAGTACACGTACTATATATGCAGGACTGAAGTAGAAGTCATCTAATCTAATTTGTTGAAATGAAATTAATCTAGGAAAGCATTGAAAGACTAACTAGGAAAGCAAGAAATTAATCTAGGAAAGCCCCATATCAATCATAAAGACCCATGTAAAGCCCTAGATATTGAGTTGTATTTATATTGTTATTAGTATTGTTGGCTAGACCTTTCAAGTATAATTTTACCCTTGGTCTTATATATATATATATATATATATATATATATATATATATATATATATATATATATATATATATATATATATATATATATATATATNCCATAATTAAATGCATCTACAACATTCTAAAGGAACATTTATGTAGTTAATAAATCATCTATAACAACACATAAAACCATTCTCATTCACAGAGTAAAATCCACAGCCATAAGAATCATAAGAAAACTCAGATAATAGATAAACACTTATCTTTAAAAGAAATTATATGCAACCATCTTCTTGGGAAGGAAGTTCCACCCAACCATAAACTTGTTGTTCCAGATCGCAACAACAAGTCACCCCCGAGCTAGGGCTATGAATCCACAAAAGAAGGGTGTCTCACACAATCCCCTCACAACTTAATATCCCACAACCCACTAGTATTCTCCTACAACTATCCTAAAATTCCTTCATCTCTCTTCCTCTTGACCTGTCCAACCCAAGGAATGTACCCCTTCACTACTCTCAATCCATCGGGCGTCCCATTTGTTTATCAAGGTCTCTGTAGCATAGGTAACCAGGAATATCTATGCTCGGAGCTCAAGGGAAACCATTGCCAAGAAAAAATACTAGGAAAACAACAACAAACACTTGATGTTATAGTGTAACTCACACAGGAGCTCACTCTTCATGCCTGGCAACCTGGTTTTTCATTTTCCATCTCCAAAACACTCCATAAATGCTCCAACATGCTCCAAAATTCGCCCATCCTCCCTTCTCTAGCTCCGATGCTCTTTTTTCTTTCTCTCTCCTTGATGTTCATGCAAGACTAAATGTAAAAAAACTACCTATTCTCTAGCATACAAATTTCTTCTATTTTTCCAAGATAGTTGACTTTTCACTCTGCCCAATGTTGATTGTATTATAGCCCCATGCTTCCAACAACTATGGAAGTGATTTATACACCCACCCCCTAACATGTATTCAATGATTGGGATATCATACACTCAAACAAAAAATACATGGTTGAATGAAAAGATAATAAAATTCAGAAATATGGGTTTAGATTAATACCCACAAACCATTTCCCCGTTGGGACCCTCTTAGAAACTCCCTAGGCATTCTCTCTCTCTTGTGGATTAATCAGTCATCATCTCTCTCCATATTCCTAGCAGCTAGCATCACATTATTTTATTAAAATTAGAAAATGCATTTCACATATTACATTGCTTGGGCATAGCCACATTCATTTCTACATTATCCATTAATTAAACTGGGGATTATAGTGGGGATGTTACAATATATATATATATATATATATATATAGAGAGAGAGAGAGAGAGAGAGAGAGAGAGAGAGAGAGAGAGAGAGAGAGAATTGTGTGCACAAAACTATTATTATTTTTATTATTGCATATACAAACCCATATACAATACACTTATATAAATGTTGTCAGATCCAACTTATTACAAACTTGGAGATAGAGGTTGAGAGAATATCTCAACAATATCCAACAAACCCCAAACCAATTCTAAAGTAAAAATTAATTATAACACCCTCCCTTGATGCTTACATCACAAACAATAATATTGAAATCACATAAAAGTATTTATGGAATTTGATCTCTATCTCGTCTGGTCTTCATTAGCATCTTGATCCACTTTTGAACTCTCGTAGACTACACTCTTTCTCACCCATGAATTTGAGCTACCAATTTATCCATTGAAGATACAATTACTTATGACCATCAGATATATTTGTAATGACCAACAATTCTTGAAATACTTCAAAAAATATTCTAGATATTGAATCATCTTGTTGACATACTTCCATTTGTAGGAATACAACGAGCTATATTCACCAATTATATAGGAAAGAAATATAAGTATTGGATGTATCTAGCAGTCAATCATACAACTTGACCTTTTTCACATACATAAACACACAAAGATAACCAATAACCATTGTTCTTGGAGCACCAAAGGACAACAAGAACCAATATCTTATAACATACTCTAGACATAAACAAACTAGTGATGTGTTCTTGTGGTACCAAAGAACGTCAATAACCACGAGCTTAAATTATGTTATTCTTTTCTATGAGTAGTCTTTCATCATATAATTTTACATACAAAATAATTCTAATACACACTTACATTATTTCACAAATTTTCTACTCCAATAAAATAAAACGAACACAATTGTCCCCATAATGATTGATTTTTCTTGGGCATATAAGATTCCAAGACTCCGCCATAATAACTAAAAACCTCATGTAGGCATCTATCATTTGCGAACCATGCAATCCCTCCAATGAAGCATCATAACTCTCTGTAATATCACGAGTAGTGGTATTGGAGATCTTTGTTGGATCTAGGGCTTAAATGAGTACTTAGTCGTTGGACTTGTTTACTAATCAAGTTTTGATTTCTATCTATAATAACATCACTTAAACTTTGAGATTACAACTTGGCTACCTATGAAATAGCGGTTCAATTATCTCCCATAGTTTAGAAGACAAGGGAAACAAAACCATTTTCTTCCATGAAAAACTTGCACGTAGATCTATAATTTCTATGCAAACAGAAATTAGGGTGTTCACTACCAATATGGATCCAACGTGTTAACAATTAATGGAGAGAAAGAAATTTCACCAGTAATATTCATGTCCTCTTCACGACAATCACTTTAATATTTGAAATTGTGGTCATAGATGAATTGTATAAACCACACATAGTATCTCCATATTCTTCATCTATAACTGTATCTGTTCACGACTCAAGCGACATCATTTCATTTTTATTTGATCTCCTTTAGCGTCGAAAATTCAACTCCCTTTAATGACAACTCTTCTTCAAGGCATGGTGACTCAATCCATATATTGGCTTTGTTGACTATTGTCAAGTATGGTGGCTCAAATGGAAGAGATGGTAGCAACATCATATTTATTGATGATGGAAACCTTTCCATAATGGTGGCTTATTCATAGTGAATTCCTTGATTTCAAACCTTCCAGGAACACCAACAGATTCAAAAATACCTTTGTGAACAATCGAATTGATATACCAACAACACTAGAAAATGACTTTCAACAAACTACACATAACACACAATATTCTACTCGCACTGAAAACTATCTACACTCTAATTGTACATATTTACAGAGAATCGACTATAAAGGATCTCACATGTTTTGGACCCTCCCGTGAGGGAGTTACCCCTAGATAAGCCAACTATGATACCAACTTAGAAATAATTGCATGCACAAAACTATTATTATTATTATTGCATATACAAACCCAGATACAATACACTTATATAAGTGTTGTCAGATCCAAATTATTCCAAACTTGGATATATATATATATATATATATATATATATATATATATATATATATATATATATATATATATATATATATATATATATATATATATATATATATATATATATATATAAGGTCAGAGACCCCCTTGTTTGTGGGACAAGGGACCCCCTCCACACAACGATTTGACTTCTAAAGTATACGGAGGCGTACATACCCAAGCCCCCTCTGGATTTGAACCTGTGACATTTATTCTATTGTAAAATGAGGTTTCCCCCTCGAAGAGGATTCATATTCAGTTTTCTCTCTTTCTCAAGGCATGGAGTTACTTCTCTCTCTCTCTCTCTCTCTCTCTCTCTCTCTCTCTATGTTATTTTGGTTGTTTGAGGCATAATAATTACCCTTTTCATACTTTCATCCCCTCCTTTCACTACTATATTAGGGGTGAAAAAATGACATTTACATGACATCATCTTGATGTTTAAATGTCAAAATCAAAGCTTTCAAGAAAATCATACTACTTCCATTTACTTTGTATTTGACATCATTTTCAAAATGTTGCTATATCAAAATTTTAAGATACAAATGTTTTCATATCCACATTTCATATCGTCAATATCTAGACACATGTTTACCAACTCTCTCTCTCTCTCTCTCTCTCTCTCTCTCTCTCTCTCTCTCTTATAAATCATGTGTTAAATTGTTCATAGGTGTCATTATACCAATAATAAATACCCCTTATCTCCAATTTCCTACCATCAATTTCTTTTACTTTAGTAAAAAGTGTAACGACATCCAAAACATCAAAAAATTGTCATGAACGAAACTAAATCGATGTCCTTAGCACCATTGTATTAACTTTAAAGAGTATATTTGTAATGCAAACCTCCCCCATTTTCACCCCCAAAATATTGCTAAAGAGTAGGTGAGCATTTCAACAAAACAAATTGATATATTAATGTCTAAGGGAGTATTTAAATATGCAATTCCTATCCCATAGCACTTATATATTCCCTTCGAAAGACACTACTAGTGATACAAAAGAGTGTTGAAAGTGGTCTCAAGTTCAAGACAAGAAATGAGGACCATATATGGAAATAGTATCCCATCAGTAGTGACAAATCATCAACATTGTTGAGCTACTACAACCATATATGGTTGTTTGTTTCCCATCCTGAACTCAAAATCGTAAGAAACAATATTTTGGACCATTAGTACATGCATTTTCGAAGGAAAAAACATAAGATGGGGATTGCATAGAAAAACGCATTTTTCCTTTGGTTTTATTTCTTATAAAAATTGAAAGAAAAAAAATATTAGTACGTGTAGAAAGACGATATAGTATTAAAGGATGATCCTATCATAATGTCCAATAGAATGAGCGATGGTAAGGATCCAAGTTCAACATGAAGGATTCAATATCTAGACATAAGTTTCTTCTTCATGAAATGCACATTACTCTTAATACCATTTAAAAATGACTCTAAAAGAGGTAATAAATCATTTATAAACAATGCCCCGAATTTTTCCCAACAAAGGATTTTCCTTATAGGTAAATAATGGAAGTGAGATAGATAATACTATCTCAAATTATGGATAAATAGAAAGATGAAAAAACTCTAGCATGTCTGTACATGTTACCACACAATATATCACCCCAGTGCAAAGCCTTAAAAAGGTACAAGACCAGTGGAACATCAAGGATCCAAGTTCAACATGAAGGATTCAATATCTAGACAATATGGAGATATTATGCTTGAAAGAATTAGAAAGGAAAGGATATGAAATAATTGACCTCTTTGGACTTTAATTAAATTGGATTATGAAATCATAAGGAAATCAAAATAGTTTGAACAATATTCTTCAAGTGTCATCCAATTTGGAAAAAAAAAACTAAAAGTTTATGAGTATATCCCACCTTTATAATTTTGATGATTGCCCCCATGTGTACTATATATCTCTGTGTTGACAACTTGCACTTTAACTTTGGAAAACATTCACCTTTTATTTTAACTTCTTAAGTTTTGTGAGCAAGGTATCATTATTGCTTTTTAAATGAAAACTTTGTTTATGGTCTCTTGATAGACATTTGTGAATATTTCCCATATTAAATTTGGATCTTATTAATTTCATTTAAGGCCTTTGATGATTTTCTATTTTTCGTTTTAAACAATTGTATTTGTTTCATCTGGTATATCACATATTTTTAAAGATTTTTTAAAAAAAAACATTTTTTCAGTCAATCACATTCCATTGTTTTGAGAATGATCTTTCTTATTTTCAATCTGGAAGTCACTAATATGAGAAAAAATATAAGTTCCCTAGAAAAGAACTAATATAGACAATTGATAGGAATTATCTTTTCGAGATCTCGATCGATATCGAGGGAATATCTTTCTCATCCTTCTTGTTCATGTTCCTATCATATCCTGAATTGAAATTAATCGTTTTTTTCCAGATGCTCTTACTTTTGCTTTTTTTTTAATTGTTGTCCTCGTCACAAAAGCGACCCCATAAATTTGTGCTTTCACGTCTTTCTATAATTGTAAATCTGGAACTTATGCTTATACTAAGGGGGGGTGAATCAATATAAGTTACTTTTTACTATATTTAACCATTCATCAATCATTCATTAGATAAGAAACAATAATCACATATAAACTCAAATCATAATGCACAAAGTTTAACATGGAAACTCAATCAGGAGAAAACCATAAAAAATATATTTATAAATGTCTGTAGGAACCAACATATTGTTACAAATATTGTAGGCACCAACCTAATGGAGACAACTATCTCCTTAACTGAGCACCAACTCAGCAAGTTGTAAGCACCAACCTACTAGAGACAAAATCTTCTCAACTGAGCACCAACTCAACAGCACCTGTAGGCACCAACCTACTGTAACAATATTTGCAAGCACCAACTTGTTGGAGACACCAATCCCCTCACCTGAGAAACAACTCAAATGGATATGTGTAGACACCAATCCAAGATATTCATACATCGAGTACTTTTGACTTCACCTGCATGCTTCATTCCACATTCAATCCTTCAAACCCTAGTCACATGTAGCCTTAATTCCCTAGCGAGCCTCATAACATCATTCCCAGAATATGATCTCATATTGTATCATCGCAACCTCGTAATGGCACACACAAAAACATCATAGACCTTCAATATTTCATAGCGCACGTTGAGAACAAGAAATACCTCGAGAAAATCCCCCAAACTTCTCTTGCACACCTTTAAATCCCAAAAAGACACTCCAGCTCATTTAGCACACCTTAGATCACTTTCATGCACCTCAGACTTGATTCTTTGCTTGGTTTCACTACAAACATTCACATCTATCATGTATTTATAGTAATTTTGTCCTTACTCTTAGGGACGACTTGTAAATATTGACTGAGCTAACATCAATTTTATGGTTGGGTTGTCAGACGGAAAAATTTATATCTCCTCATTCCTAGAGAGTTAGAGGGAATGTCATATATTGTTGGAAAGCTCTTGGAATAAGATTTCCAACCATACAACTTGTTCTTTCATTTGAGCTATGTATGTAGGGTAAAAATTCCTTCAAATATAGGGTATCCAAATTGATCATCAAAAAATAAAAAATTATACTTTCAACAATCTTCATCTTGCAAACTTTATCTTGGACATTTGTAGTCTTGTAATATTTATCTTAGACACTTGTAGGCTTCCCCTATCTTTGATATCAATGACAATAATATTTACAACAATAAATATTTGTGTCATTTGTGCCATGGTTTCTTTCACCAAGTGGCAAAGAATTTTATTAACATCAGATAACATTTTTTTCTAAATTGAGTTAGGTCTTTTGACTTGGGAATTGACTCAAGGAGAACCTTATAAACATTTTAACTTTATATATAATACAATAATATCTTTTTAAATGTAATTTTCACATATATTAATCAAAATCCGATTGCATCTTCACCCATACAACCTTCATACAATTCAAAACCATATAATTCCAGGGGAGAGACGAGAATGATGAATATCTCCATAACAATTAAAATTCTAAAAATGATAAAGTTTTCCTACTCCAAAACTTACAAGTAAATGATCAAATAAATTGTCCTAATAAAAGGAGGTATCAAAAAAAATTAATTAACTCTGTAATTAAAATAAACCATGGAGATTAGATCATTTAATCTAGTTGGTTGGATTCTCTCCTCACCCCTTGGAAGTCTTCCAGTGTTCCACTTGCCCAATCACTTCTAAAAATATCTTCTGTAATGGAAAATTGGCATGGCTATAAATTTCAACAAGGCCCCAAGCAGTGGAGAGGGTTGCATATAATGTAGTGAATTTCATCCTAAGACTGGTAAGGGATCTGTAAAATTTCAATTTGCAATCCATTAAAGATAGAATTTTTTTCATTGATTCCATATAGAGTCAATCTTAATCCTTTTTAGCTTCCATAAACTTGGCCTCTCCCTAGGACCACCATGTTCTAGCATGCTCAGAAGCCATAACCAAAATTCCATAAATACCTTCAATCCCATTGGAGCAACTTCTCACGCTTTGTCGAACCTTTGTTAGGTAGATAGAGAGGTAGTGGGGGGAGTCGAGGGGAGGGAGTGTGGGGCAGAGGGTCCATAATGATAATAGTGGAGGTCATTCAATGTAAGGTGGATCAAGTCCACTATATTATTAAATAAGACCCACTATGATAGTTAGATATAATAAATGGGTAGTTAGATATAATAAATGTAAGAGGACTTCTTAGAAGGTTCTACTTCTAAAAGATTCATCCTCTAGAATGTTCTTAGATGATGGTAGCATTGTATAAAGTGGTTTAAGAAATGTAATGGGATATGAAGAGAAGTATTGTATTTGGAGCAGTAGCTCAATAGGAGGAAGCCCCCTCTAAGAGGCAAGTGAACAGGAGATGGTCTCTTCCATAATAGAATCCATTGTATGGTGTTACCCTACCTCAAGTGTTTTCTATAATAAAGTGATGGTTTTTTATATTGTTCTATATATCTTGTGTGGTGATTGTATTCATATATATTTGGTACTATTGTGTTATTTTGTATTCAGGTCTTTGGTTCATAACAAGTGGTTTCAGAGCACTTTCCTTGGCTAAAGAAGGGAATAAAGTTTTGCTCTTTTTCCAGAATTTTTCTAGGGAAGAAAAAAAGGGCGGCGCACTTCAGGTTCATATATGAAGATTTATGAGCTGAACTTGACAAAAACAAATTGAGTATTTGAATTTCTCTCAGAAAAATACCCAATTTCAAAAAAACGAAACAACCAAAACGAAGACCGGGAAGTAAAGTTATCAGCGTTTTAAATTCAACATTTTTTCAGAGTTTTTCTAGAAAAAAAACCCTGATTTTCTGCAGTAATTTATTGTTCTATTTTTTTGGATTTCATGACAGTGATGGGACTGCAGAGCTCATAACTTTTCATAGGGTGTTTATATTGCTACCAGATCAATACCATTGGATAAATTATTTTAAGAGATTTCTTTTGGTATATTTTTTGTGGTGTTTCCAATGGTTATTTCCTCTCAAACCCTCAAAGAAATTCTACAAATGACTAAAGCATTCAAATCTCAATTGAATAACACATTGCATGACTTTGTAGATGGCCTCACAAACGACCTCAATGATAGTTTTCGTAGTATTCAAGATTCATTGGATGACATGTAGAAGAGATTTCTTATGGCGGACATCGGGGATGAATATAATCAATAAATATATGTTTGGTATGATTTTGAGGCCGATTGTGATGATTGGTATATGGATAGTTGTCATTTATGGGATGACAACCACTTCCATATTTTATTTGATGACTCAACTCCACCTTCTATAGAGCACATCAATGTGACACTTCTCACACTTTGTCGAACCTTTGTTAGGTAGCTAGAGAGGTAGTGGGGAGGGTTGCAGAGGGTCCATAATGATAATAGTGGAGGTCATTCAATGTAAGGTGGACTAAGTCCACTATATTATTAAATAAGACCCACTATGATAGTTAGATATAATAAATGGGTAGTTAAATATAATAAATGTAAGAGGACTTCTTAGAAGATTCTACTTCTAAAAGATTCCTCCTCTAGAATGTTCTTAGATGATGGTAACACTATATAAAGTGGTTCAAGAAATGTAATGGGATATGAAGAGAAGTATTGTATTTGGAGCAGTAGTTCAATATGAGGAAGCCCCCTCTAAGAGGCAAGTGAACAAGAAAGGATCCCTTCCATAATAGAATCCATTGTATGGTGTTACCCTACCTCGAGTGTTTTATATAATAAAGTGATGGTTTTCTATATTGTTCCATATATCTTGTGTGGTGATTGTATTCAGATATATTTGGTACTATTGTGTTATTTTGTATTCGAGACTTTGGTTCATAACAAGTGGTATCAGAGCACTTTCCTTGGCCAAAAAAGGGAATGAAGTTTTGCTCTTTTTCCAGAATTTTTCTAGGGAAGAAAAAGAGGGCGGCGCACTTCAAGTTCATATATGAAGATTTATGAGCTGAATTTGACAAAAAAAATTGAGTATTTGAATTTCTCTCAGAAAAATACCCAATTTCAAAAAAAAACCAACAAAAACGACGACCGGGAAGTAAAGTTATCAACATTTTAAATTCAACATTTTTTCAGAGTTTTTCCGAAAAAAAAACCATGATTTTCTGCAGTAATTTATTGTTCTATTTTTGGGGATTTCATGATGGTGATGGAACTACAGAGCTCATAACTTTTCATAGGATGTTTATATTGCTACCAGATCAATACCATTGGATAAATTATTTTAAGAGATTTATTTTGGTATATTTTTTGTGGTGTTTCCAATGGTTATTTCCTTTCAAACCCTCAAAGAAATTCTACAGATGACTAAAGCATTCAAATGGCACATTGCATGACTTTGTAGATGGCCTCACAGACAACCTCACAGACGGCCTCAATGATATTTTTTGTAGTATTCAAGATTCATTGGATAACATGTAGAAGAGATTTCTTATGGCAGACATCAGGGATGAATATAATCAATAAATATATATTTGGTGTGATTTTGAGGTCGATTGTGATGATTGATATATGGATAGTTGTCATTTATGGGATGACAATCATTTCCATATTTTATTTGATGACTCTACTCCACCTTCTGTAGAGCACATCAATGTGACACATCAGGAACTAGTTATGATTACCAATGTTTAACCTACATATTCTACAATGGTATTGTTCCTTCCAGATTTAGCTTTGACCCTTTCCCACTATGTGGATGAATATTCTTATTTGGATCCACATGATAGGTGTCAATATTTGGAGCATCATTTTCAGTTGGTTATTGTGTTCCGATATCTTTCGTGTGGAGTTCACATGAACAATTGGACATGGGACCCTGGGTTACAATGGTGGTTGGACTACTTCAACATGGTGGCTTCCATTTCTCAATGGGACCCTAGTTCTCTAGTCTACTTTAGCACTATAGTCCATACTTATCCATGGGACCCTGGTATATGGTTGTACATCAAGCGTTGATGACAACGCTTTCATAAGGGGGATGGAGTGTTAGGTAGCTAGAGAGGTACTGGTGGGGCCCAGAGGGCCCATAATGATAATAGTGGAGACCATTCAATGTAAGGTGGACTAGGTCCTCTATATTATTAAGTAATGCACACTATGATAGTTAGATATAATAAATGTAAGAGGACTTCTTAAAAGGGTCTACTTCTAGAATATCTCTCTTCAAGGGTTTTCTATAATAAAGTGGTGGTTTTCTATATTGTTCCATATATCTTGTGTGGTGATTGTATTCAGATATTCTTGGTACTATTGTGGTATTTTGTATTCAGGTCTTTGATTCATAACAACCTTACACACATCCCCAATAAGTAGCAATCACACCAATCCATTGCATAGACTAAAAGTGAATAACATCAAGTCACAAAGACTCTAAACCCTACAACCAAAAGACGGGGAGAAGAATAAATCCCAAGAAGTATCTAGAGTGAGTTCATAGAAGAATGAGGATTTTTTAGTGCAATTCCTTTATTGGAGGTTAAATGAAATTCACACTAAGGCCATTATACCTGATTTGTCTTAGGGAGAATGACGAGATTGTGGGCCTAGCTTGCCAAAGTCCCCATACTCTAAATGAGAATAAGTTTGTATAGGACATTGAATCCTTTAGGTAAGAAATTACAAAGGTCACTTTGAGAAGGAGAGGTGATGTTGAGTGGAATGGACACCAATTCAAAATAACATAAATAAAATGGCTTTAATACTTGAAAGGGTTAGAGTTAGAGCCCCCTTCATCCAAAAAGATTACTCACCATTATGGAACTAGAAACACAACTTGTTGTTCCCTTTCTTGCATTCAAAACCACAACCAACCTTTATGTTCTAAGGCTCTTCCCTTTCTTGCATTCAAAACCACAACTAACCTTCATGTTCTAAAGCTCCTTTAATTGTCAGTTCATCTACCTCAAAGTTAAAGTGTATCTATGGAACTAGAAACACAACTCGTTGTTCCCTTTCTTGCATTCAAAACCATAACCAACCTTCATGTTTTAAGGCTCTTCTCTTTCTTGCATTCAAAACCACAACCAACCTTCATGTTCTAAGACTCCTTTAATTATCAGTTCATCTACCTCAAAGTTAAAGTGTATCTACTTAAAGATAAAGGACATTCTGAAAATCTTTGAGAAATTGGACCATTCTTTAAAAGTTATGAGCTATGCTAGGAGAGCAAGGCATATTTTCCCAAGTGAAAGATCAGATAATTGTGACATAGTCTCTAATAATTACAAAGTTTCCTTAAGGTGTTTGATCCCTTATAAGAAAAACAGATCTTCGCTTCATTTTTTCTAGACAATATAATTTCCTAAACATATACTAGTTTTATTTATTCTTCAAAATATATAATAAACATATATGTACCTACCACCTCTAAATATAATATAACCTATAAAAATATTAATAATATATAAAAATATAATAATCTTATCTTTATTTTATATATATATATATATATATATATATATATATATATATATATATATATATATATATATGTCGCGGCTGTATGAACGCAGGTATCTCATGTTTGTAGGATGATGATCAACCATTTGATTTTAGTTGGAAACATGCTTAAAAATGCACTGGAAAATGGCCTGTTTTGGAGAAAATTCATCGTAAGCATATAATATTTGATAGAGTTTCGTGATATTTTGTAGTTCTACGTTCTACAGAAGTGATGTTTGGCAACTTCTCACTGTCTAATGCCGTTTAGCGGCAAATGAGGAAGTGAAGAGACGATTTAAGCTTGTTTGTTCCACAAAAATCATTTGGAAACAAGACATTTCAATAGAGATAGACCCTTGAACTTGTCGAACAACACATGAATTTTTTTATGATGGAGAATGAAAACAAAACAATATTTAAAAAAAAAATCTATGACAGCGAACGATTTTGTTAAACCTTTGCATCGATGTAGAGGCATGGGTATCGATAGTTGCAGGGACATCGACGGCCGTGTCAAATTAATTCCAACAACTTAAATGTTTTACTCTACAAATTTCAATATTATGCTACACTAATAATAATGTTTCCTACAACACTCCAAATATTTGTGGTACGAAATGTTGGAAGTAACGGAAAGAGTTATTCATTCAACAGAACTAGTGTTCCATGGTAGGATTATTAGTAACTAAAAATGACGATTGTGTGGTGGATTATTAACAGTAGAATAATGGTTATTTGTGTTGTTACAAGTGCGATGTTTTCTAGGAATTAAGATGTACAAAAATAGAAAAAATCTAAATAGGTGATATTTTTACATGTATTATATTATTTTGGAAAAGAAGATAAGAGTGTATGATTAGAAAGACATAACTAGATATTGGGTTGGATTTATGAGCTATCATAACTATAGACCACCTTGTTATGCTTAAGATTATTATAAGGAAATGTCTCAATAATAAAACCAACCTCCTAAGTTGCTTCATTGACTTTAAAAAAGCATTTGACACAATGCCCAAAACTAACCTTTGGAATAGATTAGAAGAGCTAAAAGTTCCTTTCGAGTTGAAAGCTAATGTGATAAGGTTATACAAGAACATTATTGTCAAGTTTAGGGACATGGAGTGATGGTTGGAAGAAATTAATTGTAATATAGGAGTCAAGCAAGGTTGTCCCCTGTCACCTACCATCTTTGGCATATACATCAACAAGTTAAAGGGTTGTTTGGAAGAAGCAAGATGTCGACACGAATCTAGTTGGAACAGTCATCGTCCGTCTTTATGTTGATGATATTGTTCTTATGGTGAGGATTGCCAATGTTCTTGACAAGCAACTAAAAATTCTCAAGGATTTTTTCTCCAGTACGAGTATGACTGTTAACACTAACAAAACAAAGATTATGGAAATCAATCCAAAAAATCACTTATGCTAATTTCATGTATGAAAATAACATCTTTGAAGGAAGTGTCTTCATACAAATATCTCATAACTGACCTTCATCACAAGCTTTATTGGAATTATAGCATTGAGAAAGAGATAAATGGAAGGTGGAAAGTTTATGATCGACTTGAAAAAAATTGTAAAAATTGTATATCAGTGCACTTTTGGCTTTGGTATAAGAAGTTTGGTGTTTTATTATCTTTAGAGAATAGTGGAGAAAGATACAACAAATTCAAAAACATTTTATAACTTATAATTTTAAAATTAAAGGCAATACACTTAGGTTATGGCAATCAATCCAAAAAATCACTTACGCTAATTTCATGTATGAAAATAACATCTTGAAGGAAGTGTCTTCATACAAATATCTCATAACTGACCTTCATCACAAGCTTTATTGGAATTATAGCATTGAGAAAGAGATAAATGGAGGGTGGAAAGTTTATGATCGACTTGAAAACAATTGTATATCAATGGACTTTTGGCTTTGGTATAAGAAGTTTGGTGTTTTATTATCTTTAGATAATAGTGGAGAAAGATACAACAAATCCAAAAGCATTTTATAACTTATAATTTTAAAATTAAAGGAAATACACCATAATATATCCTCTTAATAGAAGCAAATGTTTCCCTAATTGAGAACATAGATGTCACTAGATACCTGACATGCAAGAACAAGATAAACAACATGGAAGACAAAAGGCTTCCTAAAGTTGCTTCAAAATCCAGTCAAAACCACTTGACTCAAGCAAGATTGGCATAAAGATGCCAAGCCTTGGTTGATTCATTGGGATATCAAGGAAGAGGCCACTCTATAGAATAATGATAATATTAAAAATATTATCACATATAAATTTAAGGGGAAATTGTGGTGTGATAAATAATTAGAGGATACAAGAAAATTAAGATACTACAAGGAGGTGATCAACCCTAATTTTAGATTATCAAAAGTATTTTTTGTTTTAATTAGCATAAGGAAGAAAACCAACATGTCTAAAAAAAGAACAAACTCTCACGAGTTCCATAATGAAACAAGGCATTGAACAATTCCTAAAACATCGTGGGTCCAAAGAATTTGACATCTTTGAGACATTAAGAGGGTTGATAAAAAACATTTTTTCTTAGAATGTCCTATGTACACCCACATTAAATATCAATTTCAAAACATTTTTTGCAATACCAACCTTCATAACATTTTAACTCATCAAAACTATGGTGATTTAGGAATCTTTCTCTTAAAGCATTTCGAGTACAAAAATAATTTTTTTAAGCAAACCAAATCATTCCTTACCTTTTTTTAAAGGTTGGATAGACCAATGTTACTCATAGTGGACATTAATAACCATTATCTCATCATGAAGGAGATGCTTTGTTTTACTTTTCTTTTATGATTTTATGTGTTTTTATTCTTGGTTACAATAGATAACTTAAACTAGAAAAAACATGAACCAATGACCAAGAAATTCTATCCTTGTCAATAGAATTGGCCACGTGTTTGGAATCAAACTTGATTCGATAGAAATTGAGGCATACCTTGCAATAATCACAAGGTTACATAAGCATTCATAAAAAAGGAGCTAAGTGATTCATCAAGAGAAAGAAATATATAATAAATATGAAAAATATCCACCTTCTTTTTTTAATAACTTCTTGTCACATTTCTTCTTGAGATCTTGATTCTCCTATTGTAATTTTTTATTGTATTGTTGATAGTTCACTAGTTCATGTTTTAAGTGCTTAACTTCACAAGCAAAGATATATTCCCCATGTTCCTCTATTTCTAGAACATTTTTAGAAACATTCCAAACAAAATGTAGCATTATGTGTAGCACCTTATGAACTACATTATGAACTACTTTATGTGTAGCACCTTTTAGATACATTGAGGTGATTTTAATTTTTTCATTGTCATCTCCTGATCATCTTGAAATATTTTTCTATTTTGTTAATCAAATATATGTTTCTTTTATTATATTGATGGTTAAACTTTGCAATTGTTGGTGCCCTGATTGAATTACACTTCTTTTATTATATATTTGATATTAAATGAATGCACCAAAGTGTGAGGTTCCCACTATAACTTAATTTAACTATATTAGGGTATATAAATTAAACTTCATTTAACATATACCATTTTTTATTCTACTAATTCCTTATATATTTTCTCTATCCACTTGTCTTTTCTTATGATAATCGCTCCTCATTATTAGTTTGATACACCTTTTAAATAAAGCACTTCCATTTATTTAGATGTTATGATTTTACTTTCTTATATATATATATATATAGAGAGAGAGAGAGAGAGCGCTTAATAAACCTTTCAAGATGTTTTCAGATAATGTGTTAATAAGGATAGGCATGACAATTCAACTTACAATTTGTGTGATGTTGAATTGAGCAAGGTTAAATCCCTTACCTTCCTTACTTGAAGATACCTATATTTCTTCCCCTCAAAGACTTTAGGTTAAGGCTCATGCCAACTATTGAGGGCATAAGGAAATAAGGGCTACAAAGTAGTCAAGTGACCAAACCTGAGAGAGATGTTGAAAAGTGGGGCTGAGATGAGAGGGATGTTGAAAAGTGGGGCTGAGATGAGAGGGATGTTGAAAAGTGGGGCTGAGATGAGGGTTTCCAATGGGATGAAACTCCTTATGTCAAGTATGAGATATGTCCAATTATTTTTATTTAAAATGAACGACTATGTATATGGAATCATGTAATGATTAATTTCATGATCTGCAATGCACCAAGAAATTGTGGTTTTGTCTTGATAAGCTTAAGTGATGTTGAATTCGTTGTTGATCCAACTTCTTATATCCAATGACGGCTTAACTATTTCATTGCTTTGAGATGATGTCAAGGTTTTCTTGTCACTAAACTTATTAGGTTGTTATTGCTAGTTCTCTTATTCTTTTGCGATACCTTGTCACTATCAACAATTTTCATATTACCTCATTTTGAGGCAGAGCCTTTTCATTTGTCATTAACCAAATCAGCAACAAAATGTTCTTCTATATTTATCCTATTAGCAACATAATGTTTCCTCATGAAAATAAATAGCTAAAGGCCCAGGCCAAGTTGTGAACAAAAGTCGATATTGGAGAAACCATGAAATGGTATGCCCAAAGGCCGAAATCAGAGAGCATAATACCAATATAATAGGGAGAAAAGTGCTTATACATGATTAAGACAAATGTATCTATAAAATATAGTAACATATCAGATAATTGATAAGACTAATAAGACAATTACAGTGAAGATGTTTAAGTATAAATATACTCTATGAGGTATCTATATAAAGAGTCCTGAATTTTCATTAGTAAACTCTTTACCTTTTATTATTAATAGTATCTTTGTTATTATATTTATTATGATTCATCTTCATTAAGAAACCAAAGGTAAGCTACTTAAAAATCTTTGGTTTAGTTGCTTATGATGATGCAACAAGTAAAAAATTGTTGTTTGATGGATACATTGACCAAGAAAAAGCATATTGTAAATTCCTACATAATAAGATGGTTGTGCACATGGATGTAAGATTTGATGAAAAATAAACTCTAAATCATGTTGATGGTTATTCATTTCAAGTTGAACTATAATAAGGATAAATGTATAATGTTAAACAGTCATCATGTCAAAATGTGCTAATAAACCAAGAGGTAAGAAATGCCAATAATGGTTCAAGAGAAATGGGAAAAGTTGATGGTTTAAATGGTGAAGCAAAGGACAAGATCAAGGGCTTCCACAGTGCAATGATGGAGGTGCAAGTAGAAGGCCAAAAAGATGTGAACAATGCGTTTAGCAAGTTTTTGTAAATTTCTTGTATGTTAATTGAAATGTTGTTGAATCTTGAATTAATGAATAACAAGATAAGAATGAGTTAGAGAAAGAACTCATGTCTCCTATAGGGAAGCTGGATTTGCCCAAGGTAAAGCCAATGTGATTGATTGCTGATTATATGAAAGAATTGATAGAAAGGTGCAATTTGCATGTGTAGATCAACCATAGGTGGGGCAATTTGTAAGTGTGGATGAGACTCTTTATAGGCTGTAGTTAGCTCTAGATGTGTGGTTTGCAAATCTGAGAACATATTGGTACCTAGGATTGGAAGAAGGCAACTTTTGGAATTAAAATCAACATCTATGTCTGACAGATTGAAAATTCCAGCCAACATTTACTCGTCTAAATGAAGAGTCAATGGTTGAATAGGTTGTTGGTGAGCTGACTTTCTCTACACTGGTCATGCCATTTATGTAGTGTCAACATTACATATAGTTTTGCAATGTGCATATGAAAGACCCTTGTGGTGAGTACAAAAGACATAGGGGCATGAAATTATGGATAGCAATTTAGAGGATTTCAAGCAAAGATATCCACACTATTATTTTCAATCGTTGATTAGTGACACAAACCATAAGCAAGATGTAGACATCTACTTCCAATCACTTAGTCCAAATCAGTTTGTATTTTAGGGTAACCATTTAGTTACCATATAACCATTAAAGATGGTGTTAAAAATAGTTTATTATAATAGTTAGACGTATATTAAATAAGATGATTATTATCATTCTTATTTTATTTTTTCCTTAATTTATAAAATAATAAATGACTTAATTAACTTAAATGACCTTTTATCTGTAATGTTAGGTCATTATGAAATTAGGTCACCATATTGAATACTATCAACTACCATCTCTCATCTCTCTACATTATTCTAAAATGTGTGTATGTGCATTATCTGACACTTTCTTCCCGTAAACGATCCTTATCATGAACCCTTATTAACCACAGGACTCGCTTGAATTCTTCCCAAACCTATAATCTTCTTTGGCCTTGATCTGGTTGCCTCTACTCCATTTGTTTCTTTTCTGCCTCAGAACTCATGGAAAATAGAAAACCAAGATTCTCGTAATTAGCAACAAAAATAGGAAGGCAAAGGATCTATGGGGTTTGTTTGCTAGAACAATATGCTTATAATTACAATCAACAACTACTACATTGCCATCATCTCCATTTTCGCAAAGGATTCTTAATATGAGACCTCCTTAACCATAAAAAATCAAGCGACTAGAAATTCTAGGCTCTTCAGACTTTCCAACACATTTCGTTCATGCGAAAACTCATTTCAGATTCGTGCTCCTAACTGAAGCAAATTAAGAGGGGCTCCTATATTAAATATGGCCCTATCCCTTGTTAATGTTTAAGCCATTATTATAGTTCTTTGCATTTCAATAGATAACAACAACATAAGACAAGGTCACTAAGAAATACACAATCACAAGAGACACAACATTTATCCTGGGAAACCCTCTACGGGAAGAAAACCCAGCAAAACTTCCTTATTATAGATAGCCAATACAATGCCAAGAGATAACTCAAGCTAATACAGAAGATCCTCTCCCAAAGATGTGCCACTCTCTCTCTCTCTTCTCCAATTGCAATTCTAAAACTTGTCTCTCAATGAGCAAGTGAGGTGTGTATCTAAGTGAGGCGCTAGCCTCCTTATTTATACAAATCTAGCACGTGTGAAGTGTCTCTTCACTGGCAGGGTCGACTTCTCAAACTGGGTGGTTATAACCACCTTTATTATATTTTGGGGCCTCTTGATATATTTTGGGGCCGACTTCCTATCTTCAACTGCAAATCCTTGAGGTTGCTCTATATACACTTCCTCTTCGATGACACCATTTAGGAAAGTTGTCTTTACGTCCATCTGGTGCAACTTCCACTTCATCTTAGCTGCAAGAGCTATGATGGTTCCGATCGAAGTGCATTTGGCTACAGGAGCGAATGTCTCTTCATAGTCAATGCCTTCCTTTTGAGAAAAGCCACGAGCGACAAATCTTTATTTATACTTCTCAATACTTCCATCAACAACATGTTTTATTTTGAAGAGCCATTTGGAGGATACCACATCTTTACTCTTCGGTCTGGGAACTATTTCCCATACTTCGTTCTTCATTATGGATTGGTATTCCTCTGTCATGACATCTGCCCATTCTTTCCTCTGAATGGCTTCTTCAAAGCAGGTAGGCTCCTCTTCTAGAAGATCACACATCAAAGCCGTATAACTGGAGAATGGCTTTGGTCTTTTCACCTGTCTCGTAGTTCCTTGGGGAACACCGTACTTCTCTCCATCTTGAATAAGCTCTCTAGCCCAAGCTGGCTTCCTTTTATGGAGGATCGTCATCTAAGGAGGTTCTTGGACTTCTAATATATCATGGTCTTCTAGAATTTCCTCATCAGCGGAAGTTACGACTTCCCTCACTAGTTCTGCGACTCTGGGAACCTCCCTCATTGCAGTACTGGGGATTACGGGTTTCTCTTCATAAACTTCTTCAAGCTGGCATCTTCCAGATTTCTTAAGCACAACATCTTCATCAAAGGTCACATCCCTGCTGATCTCAATGTGACGGTGACCTAGTATATAGATTCTGAAGGCCTTGGAGACCTCACAGTATCCCACAAATATTCCCTTCTTTCCTGAAGGTTCCAGCTTGTTTCTCTTCTCTTTCGATATATGAATAAATACTGGGCAGCCAAATATTTTGAGATGGCTTACCTCTGGCTTCTTCCGATGAACATCTCTTYCGGGGTCTTGAGCCCAAGTGCACTATGGGACAATTAGTTCTGCACATATACAGTTGCCATTGTTGCTTTTGCCCATAAGCACATAGGAAGATCTTGATCATGGATCATAGCCTTCATAGCTTCCATTATTGTTATGTTCTTTCGTTCAGCTACACCGTTTTGTTGGGGATTATAGGGAGTAGTGAGTTCCCTCTTGATCCCAACATCTTTGCAGAAGTTCACAAACTCTTTTGAGGTATATTCTCCTCCATTATCTGACCTAAGTATCTTAATCTTTCTTTCAGAAATATTCTCTATCAAGGCTTTGAATTCCTTGAACTTGTTGAACACCACTAATGGAGGACGATGGCATTGGGCCACATACATCTAAATGAATGAGCTCTAGGACTCCTTCTGTTTTGTTGTCTCTCTTCAGAAAAGGGTTCTTGATGTTCTTCCCTTGTGCACATCCATTACATATGCCTTCGTGGTCAACCTTGAGTTCTGGTAAACCTGTGACCGCTTTGCATATGTATGGTAGCGCCTTGTAGTTGATGTGAGCTAATCTTCTATGCCAAAGTTCACATGAGTTTTCAATGGCATGGGTCATGGCAGCCTCTGAGTGATCCTTTAGTTTATACAAGCCATTTTCTTCACTTCCAATGGTGATTGCTTCATTTAAGGTTTCTCCTTTAGCATGTTGCCTTCTGCAACCTTCACTATTGCTTCCTCGGGGTTATTACCTGTGACCTGGAACAAGGTCAACAAAACAACAAGCAAGAGTAATATCCTTTTGATAATATAAGGTAATAGCACAAACAATCATCACAACAGCTCCTTTAGAGCTATCACTTGTAACTTGTCTGAAGCAAAGATTAAAGGTAAGGAATACAATACAAAAATGAGGTCAACACTCTCATAGTGTTGTGATCAAACATTCCTCCATGGCAACTTGGAACTAACACACGAGATTCTTCCTAGAAGAGGTGTTAGTTTCATTAGACAAATGATTAAGTTAAGCATTTATCTCTATATGCTCACATGCTATCAAGTATGATACTTTAAAAAGACTGCTATCTCAACTATAGTCATCAACTTGTCATGTGTACCTTTGAATCTTATTAACTTAATTAATCAAACCTGGAGCCTTGTCCTCAGGAATGAGTGCTTGCTTTTCTTCCGAGTCTCCTTCACTCAAGATGACGAGTGCTTTCTTCAACCTGTCTTTTGTACTAAGACAATGCGCTATCTTGACAGAAGGTTGGGTTAGAGGATAAGTTCTATGATCTCAACTTTTAATCCATCTAATACCTTGACTCAGATTTTGATCGAAGGTTAGAATGATGGTCATAGCTACAACATGCAATACTGATCAAAATAATGTCATGACAAATAGATGCATATCAGAATAATCACACCTGGGTTGCATCATTCCTCTGAATGTGTTGGATCTTGAGATCCTTTTAGATCTATGGCAAGAGATCCCTTCTCCTGCAAATACTCTTTAAAGTTTAACCATTTAAACATATGTGAGTACATACCTCTGCTGGCATTTGCAGGTGGTGGCACCATCTCGCAGCAACGATAATCATTACCAACTCTTTAAAAACTTCAAGGGTGATGACAACTGGTAGTACGGCTGCAACTGCAACTGCAACTGGTTCTGAGACAACAACTGCAACTTCAACTTAGGGTTTTATGAGGAAACCCTAATTTTTCAAACTTTGAATTTTGAAATTCTGATTCAGGGGATAGATGCATTGAGCTGAGGCGAGTAAGCTGGTGCAGTCAGATTTTTGAAAATCCAACTTTTACCCCCTCAAACTTGATCTGCGGATTTCTGGACTGGTGCTTCTGGTACTTCTGGTACTTTGGTTTTCTGGTACTTTGTGAAACTAGGGTTTCACTTTCCGGGAGATCTAGCCACTGAAAAGGTGCGCTGAAGGTGCCAAAATGATCCTTGGCGGAGGGCACACTTTTCTAGATGGTTTTAGGGCTGAAATACCTCGCCAACAAAAAACCCTAATTTTCATGTACAGTAACAGTGACGTTTTTCACTTTTCTCTTGTGAAAGATGCTCTCTTCAGTGTGGCTCTGATACCATGTTAATATTTAAGCCATTACTATAGTTCTTTGCATTTCAATAGATAACAGCAACATAAGACAAGATCACTGAGAAATACACAATCACAAGAGACAACATTTATCCTGGGAAACCCTCTAGGGGAAGAAAACCCAGCAAAACTTCCTTATTATAGATAGCCAAT
>ML780425.1:441380-459544 GCA_009831015.1 Picea engelmannii | reverse complement strand
CTAATTTTTCAGGAATTTGTTGGAAGTCATTAATAAATTGTTTCCAAGTCACTGCATGAGGTCTTTAATGGAGAAAAAACTTAGGTGCATGTGTCCCTTAGAATCTAAATGATATTTGAGAATTCGTTCTAACCCTCCTTGATAGGTGGTAACAATCATACAAGGAGAATATCCAATAACTATGCAAAACATAGAGTTTGCAACGCCAGTTTGCAGAGCACTAGTGTTTTAATTGTATCTCTCAAATGCCAAACTGGGTCAAGATGAAATTTGGTCTGAAAGTCAACAAGAATATCATTCTCCTATACAAAAAATTTCAGAGTAGACAACAACACCATTTTATATTTATGATCAAATCTTTAGACGCAACTGCTACATGAAATGAGTTCGCAACGCCCCTGTCTCAGTTCGCATTACATGTGACAGTTCGTAGCATGGAGAGAAAACATGCGACTGCACTCCTTTCTTGACCTCCAAACAAGACAAAAATGCTCATGGAGTACCTGATGGCTATTATATTGGTGCTGGTAATTTCATATTTGCATAGGGACACCTATAAGTGGTCTAACTGCCAACTATCCTCTGCAACGAGTTCGTAGTGGAGTTCGTAATGCTAGTCACAGTTTCCAGCACCTACTCCAAAATTTGATTTTGAGTGCTTCAAGGAAATAGTTAGGATATCCAACTTTATGATCCCTATAAGTTGTTAAAGATAAACCTTGAAAACAATAAAAACACCTTTCATGTCATAAGTAAATGATTATTTTGAATGAAGGGGGTACTTTGAATGCACTGCGAACTCTCCTAGTGAGTTGGAAATGCTCAAGCAAAAATTTTATTTGACAAATAAATGTATAGAAGGTGACAAGGAGAATCAATTCTATGTTCTAACATCTGGCTCCACAGGGGATGGCATGCTCGCTGTGAGTTTCCAAGAACATTCAGTTCCAGTTCCTTATCCATTGGGTTGTAGGGTCATCTAGTATCAAAATAGTGAAACCAATCCTATGAAATACTTCAAGACCTGTCACTTCTCTAAGCAAACTGAAAGAACTATTGCAAACAAACCTCATACTGAAAATCTGATCATACTGTGAAAACTGAAGAATTTTTTTTTCTCAGGAAGCAAGCTTATTACCTACACTACCCTACTCTAACCAGCTGAACTCTGCTTAATCAAGTACAATGAAACTTCAAATGAAGCCATAAAAGCATATGATTTATAAATATAACTTTTTGCAGGTAACTCTTTAAGAAAACCCACAAAAGATGCAACAAATGTAACAGATAGTGTATGAGCAATTGATACTTATAGCTGCAACATGACTTCATGGAAAAATATCTAATGCGAGAAACTTCTAAACAAATTGACTCCATGTATATGGCTATATGATCATGAATCACATGATATAATTATGGTTGCATTAGAATACTGGGGTGCTCCTTCATAATCTCTGCTCTGATGACAAGATTTTAATTCTCTTGACCTCCTTGAAACATCCCATAGATATCACATGCTTCAAAGAAATCATGGACAACAAAAGATTTTTCTGACTGCTGATTATCTCCTTGGGAAAGAAACTTATTTGTAGTGTCTTCTTGAAATTATTGGTCAACTTTATCTGAAGAAAAAAACACTATAGACTGACCATATGATTTCTCAACCTCCTCTTTACGGTCCTCTGGAAAATATGCTCTAAAACTATTATATACACGGTCAATACTGGGATAATTAGTACATGTTGATACAAAATATGCTCCTTTTTATTTTCTTGTTGACTTTCTCCCTGCTGGCCATCTATTGATGAAAAAGAGAACACACTCACCTATTCCTGTAGCTCCTTCCTAACTTCTTGACCAAATTTTAAAATAATATAATCAAGGAGGTTATCATGAGCCAAGAATGTTAACTAATTTTCTAATTCAACAGTAAGATGATAAGGGGCAACAACATTCTCTAAAACAGAAATGTCACCACCTTCTGAAAAATCTTCCTCATGATATTCATCATAAACAAAATCATCCCTTTTCTCATAATTAGGAAAAGGCTCATCTGCATATGCAAATTCGTGTTGTTGATATGAGTTATAAGCATGTACATTTCCATCTTTAACAATGGAAATATCTGATTTAATAATTTCAAGATCAAAAAAAGATTTAAGATCTAAAAATGATGCGCAAGCATGCTGAAACAATTTCAAGCTCGGATAAGCTTCTTGTTGTCCATATAATTCCTCAGTTTCTTCCTCATCCAAAACATTGTCCAATATATGACAAGAGAGTTGTGCACATGCCCAAAGATTACTCTCCACTTCCTTTGCATCAGCAAACATATGCTGCAAGGATGGTGGCTTTCTTTCTCTGAGGTATAGGAATAGATTGGGATCTTGTGCCATTGTATACTATACCATGGCAACAACCTGAGTAGGCCGAATTTCAATAGGCATGTTGTAATAGAAATTGTGAAACCTCCTGTTGAAGGTGGCTAGAGCTTCATCTTCTTTTCTCTTCTGAGCAAAAAAATTGGTTAAGTGTTGATGAAAAGACTTGTTCTCTCCCTAGTATCTTAAAAATTCATTATATAACTCAATCCATGACCAATGGAATACACTCCCAAACCCTTAAATCACAAAAAAACATCCCCAAATAAGGATTTGGAAAATAACCTCATGGTAACATATTCATATACTATCTCAAACTAATCGACAAAGTTCTCAAAGGATCCCGAATTCTTCTCGGCAGTGATATGATCTTCTCCAGAAAAATGAGGAAGATACTTAAAGAAATTAAGAGGGAAAGGGTGAAGATAAGATGTCAGCCTTAAAGGTTTAAAAATTTTCTCTCTAATTCTAGTTTGAATAGTAGTGGGCTCAAAATGAGGTTTAACAAGCTGACTACAAGCTATAACAAATACTTTATAAGGTAAATCAGCCTCATGATTGCCATGACTATAAAGCTACTCAGTTTTAGGAGGGATTGAGATATGAATTTCATCTTTCTTAATAGGCTGAGATGAGGAGACATGATCAACATATACAACATAGGATGTATGGATACCTTCTTCTTCCAAAGAGGGAAATAGAAATGAATGTTGATGATCATCAGAGAAAACAAAGAAAAGAATAATATTTTTTATATGTAAAGGGAAAGACCAGAATGAACTAATAAAGAAGAACAAAAGTTCATGGAGAAAACTAATGAGATGATACCTGGTTTTTCTCTTCCATATTTTCATTTTATATCAGCAGGATCCTTCCTCTAGTGGATTCCTTGATTGTGGATTCTCCAGGTAGATGATTACAATCAATTTTCTATGTCCCTCTCTTGTCTACCATCAAGAGATACATCTATGTCATTCTCCTAGGGAATATCACTTTGCATTTCTCTCCCTAGAAACGACGTAAAAAATGTTAGCATTGAGAGTCACACTTAGACTGTTGTAAGTGTAAGCCCAATACACATCAGAGTGTTTATAGTTTGATGAGTGATTATATTAAAAAAAAAATGGAACAAACTGATAAGGTTCAAATCTTGATCTAATGCATTAAATCCCAAAGACATTATTCTAGCAAAAAGGGCTATCATAATCTCCAACCAATACATATTTGAAATATGAATAGAATAAAATACATAAAAACATCTAGATGAACAGTCAATTTCACATCAGGGTTGATTGACACATTCATATGGCTGAAATTTCATTAATTAGGATCCTTCTAATCAAGAAATAAAAATTTGCTCCAAGAAGAGATGCTTCACAAAATACGCAGTAAATCATACACTGCATAAACCTGCTAAAAAAGTTGTTGATAAATCCTTTATCAATCATTATCCCATTAGAGCAAGAAGACAAAGAAAATGAGCAAAGAAAGGAGCACAAGCTGATTTTTTACTACACAAGAATCCTCCATCCAGATATACAGATTCTGAGAGTTTACAAAATAGTAACAATACTTTTCCTATCGCTCCAACCTTCCTCAATGCTTTCTAATGCCTCTCTTATAGAATAGGTTGTCAATGAAAAATTTACAATTCAAATTCCCCCTCTTGCATAGGATTATATACCTTGGAGATAGGTGGCAACATTCAAAGAGRCAATAATCCAACAAACTGCTAATTTTTAGGAATTTGTTGGAAGTGATTAATAAATTGTTTCCAACTCGTTGCATGAGGTATTTAATGGAGCTAAAACTTAGGTACAGGTTTCTCTTAGCATCTAATTGATCTCTAAGAATTCGTTTGAACCCTCCTTGACAAGTGGAAAATGTCAAACAAAGAGAATATCCAACAACTATGAAAAAAAAAGAGTTTGCAGCGCTAGTTTGTAGCGCACTGGTCTTTTAATTGTATCTCTCAAATTCCAAACCGGGTCAAGCTGAAATTTGGTCAGCAAGTCAAAAATCATATCATTCTCCTCCACAAACAATTTTCGAGAAACCCACATCATATTTGTATAGTTATCGTCAAATATTTAGAAGCATTTTCTACAAGAAATGAGTTCGCGGTGCCCCTATCTCAGTTCCCAGTGCTTGTGATAGTTTGCGACACCAAGAGAAAACAAGAGGCCAGACTCCTTTCTTGACCTCCAAACAATACAAAAAATATCATGGAGTACCTGATGGATATGATATTGATGTTGGTACTTTCATATTGGCACAGGGATGCCTACAAGTGTTCTAACCACCAACTATCCTCTGCAACCAGTTCATAGTGGAGTTCGTAGCGCCAGTCACAGTTTACAGCGCTTGCTCCAAAATTTGATTTTGAGTGCTTCAAGTAAATAATTAGGATATCCAAATTTACGATCCCTGTAAGTTGTTAGATATAAATGTTGAAAACAATAAAAACCCCTGTCATGTCATAAGTAAATGATTATTTTGAATGAATGGGGTACTTTGAGTGTGTTGCGAACTCTCCTAGTGAGTTGGTAGCACTCAAAACACAATTTGATTTGACAACTAAATGGATAGAAGGTGACAAGGAAAAACAATTATATGTGTTAACAACAAGTACTTTGATAGACCATCCTTACCGTACCTTCGAGATCTTCCCAGAGATGATCAATCCCCTAGGATATAAAATCCTAATGGTCTACCCATTGTTGGTCAGGATACCATAGTATCATCAACATCACTCCCCCTTTTGAGGGAGGTCCTTTAGAACAACACTAGGCTTGTATTGAAAGTACTCAAACTTCACATGAGACAGAGGCTTGGTCAACACATCTACAACTTTCTCATCTGTGCCAACATATTGGAGTTTTACAACTCCCCTTTGCACGATATAACAAATGTAGTGATACTGGGTCTCTATGTGCTTCTATTTATCATGGAACACTGGTTTCTTTGTCATATTTATACAACTCTGGTTATCATATACAATCATGGTGTCTTCCATCTCTAGATCAAAAAGACCTGCCAACAAATTCCGAAGCCATATGGCTTCACAACTGGTGGAACGTGTTGAAATGTACTATGCTTTTGTTGTGCTGAGAGAAATACTGGATTGCTTCCTGCTTTTACATGAAGTCGTGGATGACCCCAAACTAAAACAACATTCTGAAGTGTTTTTTTTCTTTCTGAATCACTTCCAGCCCAATATGAATCAATATAATCATACAGTCTGAAGTCATGATCTCCAGTATAATAGAGACCATAATCCAATGTACACTTAAGGTAGCTCATCACATTCTTTGAAACTACAAGGTGAAAACGTCTGGGCTCCGCTAGATATTGATTCAAGGTGTTAACATCAAAGCATATATTTGGCATGGTATTTTTTAGATACATCAATGATCCAATAATCTGTTTGTATAGAGTAGCATCAACCAACTCTAACAAAGTATCAACCAAGTGATTCAAATTTGTTTCCATGGGTGTGTTCATGGATTTACATTCCAAGATATCAAATCTCTTCAGTATTTCAACTTCATACTTCCCTTGGTTAAGGAAGATCTTCTCTGGGCTCTTCCAAACTTCAAGACCTAATAAATAATGAATCGTCCCTAGGTATTTCATCTCAAACTCTCCAACGAGCTTCTTCTTGCAATCGATGATGAGATTTTCTTCTCTTTTTAAGAACAAATTATCCCCATATAGTATAAATATAACTGGCTCATCATTCATAACCTTGAAGTATAGGTTAGGATCAACTTTACTCTTGGTAAAGCCTAATATCATTAGGAAACTATCAATTCTTCCATACCAAGCTCTAGGAACCTACTTCAACCTGTACAAGAATTTCTTCCACCTACATACATGAGTCTTTATATATTCAACTTTAAATCCTTTTGGTTGTTCTATATTCACTTCTTATTCAATAATACCATTTAAGAAAGTTGTTTCTACATCCATCTTATGTAACTTCCACTTCATTTTGTCTACAAGAGATATGATGGTTATGATAGAAGTGTATCTAGCTACATAAGCAAATGTTTATTCATATTCAATACCTTCCTTTTGAGAAAATCCATGATCCACAAATATTGCCTTATGTTTTTCAATACTTCCATCTGCTACATGTTTTATTTTGTATATCCACTCGGAAGATACCACATATTTGTTCTTTGGTCTGGGAATTACTTCCCATACATCATTTCTTATAATGGAATGGTATTCTTTTGTCATGGCGTCCATCCATTCTTTCTTTTGAACGACTTCCTGAAAGAGTATTCTTATTATTATTGATATATTATTCATAAGATCAATCCCCATTGTGGATTGATCATGTCGGTTATTGTAATAGGACCAAATCCCCTTTTACGGATTGGTCAAAAGACAATTGTAATAGGCAGAATAAGAATTCGGCCCCAACAGATATTAAACAGACCCAGAAATATAATAAAGGTGGGTTTACCCACCTAGTTTGAGAAGTCGGCCCTGCCAGTGAAGAGACACTTCACACGTGCCAGACTTGTATAAATAAAGGAGGCTAGTGCCTCACTTATAAACAACTCACTTGCTCAGTTTGAGAGACAAGTTCTGATTTGTTACTGGCAAAGGAGAGAGAGAGAGGCACATATCTTGGAGAGGACTTTCTATTTTAGCATAAATATCTCTTGGCATTGTATTGGCTATCTATATTAAGGAAGTTTTGCTAGGTTTTCTTCCCCTAGAGGGTTTCCCAAGATAAATGTTGTGTCTCTTGTGATTGTGTATTTCTCAGTGATCTTGGATTATGCTATTGTTATCTAATGAATTGAAAACAACTATAATAATGGCTTAAACATTAACATGGTATCAGATCCAACCTGAAGGAAKCATATTTCMCAAGAGAAAAACGTCATTGTTGTCGTACCTACAAATTAGGGTTTTTCAAATGTGAAGATTTTTATGCCTAAAACTATCTATAAAGTTGCGCCCTCCCCTAAGGATCAATTTGGCATCATCAACGCACATTTTCAGTGGTTGGATCTCCCAGAAAGTGAAACCCTAGTTTCACAAAGCACCAGAAGTACTAGAAAACCAGTACCAGAAGTACCAGAGTACCAGAGGTACCAGAAGCACCAGTGCAAAAATCTGCAGATCAGATTTGAAGGAGTAAAAGTTGGATTTTCAGAAATCTGACTGCACCAGCTAACTCGCCTCAGCTCAGTGCATCTATCCCCTGAAGCAGAATTTCAAAATTTGATGTTTGAAAAATTAGGGTTTTCTCATAAAACCCTAAAGTTGTAGTTGCAGTCTCAGAACCAGTTGCACTAGCATTCGTACTACCAGTGGCAGACACCCTTGAATTTTTCTGAAGAGTTGGTAATAATTACCGCTACTACCAGATGGAGCCACCACCTAAAAATTTCATCAAAGGTATGTACTCACATATGTTTAATGGTTAAACCCTAAAGAGTATTTGCAAGAGAAGGGATCTCTTGCCATAGATCCAGAAAAATCTCAAGATCCAACACATTCAGAGGAACGATGCAACCCAGGTGTGATTATTCTGATATGCATCAATTTGACATGACATTATTAGTGTTGCATGTTGAAGCTATGATCAAATTATTAGAAGGATTAAAAGTTGATCATAGAGCTTATCCTCTAACCTAACCTTTTGTCAAGATAGTGTATTGTCTTAAGTACAAAAGACAGGTTGAAGAAAGCACTCATCACTTCAGTGAAGGAGACCTGGAAGAAAATCAAGCACTCATTATTGAGCACAAATCTCAAGGTTTGATTAATCAAGATTCAAAGGTACACATGACAAGTTGATGACTATAGTTGAGATAACAGTTTTTGTAAAGTATTATACCTCATAGCATGTAAGCATATAGAGGTATATGCTTTGCCTAATAAAACTGACATCTCCTCTAGGAGAAACCTTGTGTGTTAGTTTCAGGTTGCCATGGAAGAATGCTTGGTAACAACACTATAAGCGTGTTGACCTCATTTTGTATTGTATTCCTTACCTTTAATCTTTGCTTCAGATAAATTATAAGTGATAGCTCTAAAGGAGCTACTGTGATGATTGTTCGTGCTATTGCTTCATATTATCATAAGGATATTATTCTTGCTTGTTGTTTTGTTGACCTTGCTCCAGGTCACATTTAATAACCCCGAGGAAGTTATAGTGAAGGTTGCAGAAGGCAACGTGCTAAAGAAGAGACAATAAATGAAGCAATTATCATTAGAAGAGAAGAAGGTGACTTGCATAAACTAAAGGGTCACTCAGAAGCTTCCATGACCCACGCCATTGAATAATCTTGGTATAGAATATTATCTCACATCAACTACAAGGCACTACCATACATATGCAAAGAGGTCACAGGTTTACCAAAACTAAAAGGTGACCATGAAGGCGTATGTAATGGATGTGCACAAGGGAAGAACATCAAGAACCCATTTCCGAAGAGGGACAACAAGATAGAAGGAGTCCTAGAACTCAACCATTCAGATGTGTGTGGCCCAATTCCATCATCCTCCATTAGTGAGTATGTATACTATGTATCATTCATTGATGATTATTCTTGTAAAGACCTAGATATATTTGAAGTGTTCAGCAAGCTCAAGGAATTCAAAGCCTTGATAGAGAACCTTTCTGTAAGGAAGATTAAGATACTCAGGTTAGATAATGGAGGAGAATATACCCCAAAAGAGTTTGTGAACTTCTGTAAAGATGTTGGGATCAAGAGGATCCCCAACAAAATGGTGTAGTTGAACGGAAGAACAAAACCATACTAGAAGTTGTGAAGACTATGATCCATGATCAAGATCTTCCTATGTGCTTATGGGCAGAAGAAACAATGGCAGTTGTTTATGTGCAGAACCGATTATCCCATAGTGCACTTGGTTTCAAGACCCCGGAAGAGATGTTCACCGTAAATAAACCAGAGATAAGCCATCTCAAAATATTTGGCTACCTAGTCTTCATACACATTCCGAAAGAGAAGAGAAACAAGTTGGAACCCTCCGGAAATAAGGGAATATTTCTGGGATACTGTAAGGTCTCCAAGGCCTTCAGAATCTACATACCAAGTCACCACCACATTGAGATCAGCAGGGACATGACCTTTTATGAAGAAGTAACACTTAAGAAATCAAGAAGATGCCAGATTGAAGAAGTATATGAAGAGGAACCTGTAATTCCCAGGATTGCAGAATCCGTGAGGGAAGTTCCCAGAGCTGCAGAACCTGTGAGGGAAGTCGTAACTTACTCTGATGAGGAAACGATTGAAGACCATGATGTAACAGAAGTTCAAGAACCTCCTAAAATGACCTTCTCCCATAAAAGAAAGCCTACTTGGGAAAGAGAGATTATTCAAGATGGAGAGAAGTATGGTGTTCCAGAAGGAACCTCGAGACAAGTGAAAAGACCAAAGCCATTCTCCAGTTACACGTCTTTGATGTGTGATCTCCTAGATGACGAGCCTACCTGCTTTGAAGAAGCCATTCAAAAGAAGGAATGTGCAGATGCCATGACAGAGGAATACCAATCCATAATAAAGAATGATGTATGGGAAATAGTTCCCAGACCAAAAAGTAAGGATGTGGTATCATCAAAATGGCTCTTCAAAATAAAACATGCTGCCGATGGAAGTATTGAGAAATATAAAGCAAGATTTGTTTCTCATGCCTTTTCCCAGAAAGAAGGCATTGACTATGAAGAGACATTTGCTCCTCTTGCCAGATACACTTCGATCAGGATCATCATAGCTCTTGCAGCTAAGATGAAGTGGAAGCTGCACTAGATGGACGTGAAGACAACTTTCCTAAATGGTGTCATCAAAGAGGAAGTGTATATAGAGCAACCCCAAGGATTTGAGGTTGAAGATAGGAAGTCTCATGTCTACAGATTGAAGAAAGACTTACATGGATTGAAGCAAGATCCTAGAGCTTGGTATGGCCATATAGACAGTTTCTTAACAAGTTAGGGATTTACTAAGAGTAAAGTTGATTTAAGTCTCTACTTCAAAATTATGAACGATGAGCCAGTAATACTATTGTTGTATGTGGATGACTTATTCTTAACTGCAGAAGAAAATCTCATCACCGAATATAAGAAGAGACTCTCTTCATAATTTGAGATGAAAGACCTCGGCCTAATGCACTATTTTCTTGGTCTTGAGTTATGGCAGAGTCCAGAGAGGATCTTCCTTAACCAAGGGAAGTACACAGTCTAAATCCTGAAGAGATTCGACATGTTGGAATGCAAGCCCATGAATACACCCATGGAAGCGAAGATGAAGCTGTTGGTCGATACTTTGTCAGACTTGATAGATGCCACACTATACAGACAAATTATTGGATCGTTGATGTACCTGACGAACACCAGACCAGAAATTTATTTTTCCATGAACACCTTGAGTCAGTTTCTGGTAGAACCCAGACATGTTCACCTAGTGGCTGCAAAACATGTGATGAGGTACCTTAAAGGTACATTAGATTGTTGTCTCAGTTATGATGGAGATCATAATTTCACATTGAGTGGATACACTGATTCAGATTGGGCAGGAAGTGTTGTTGACAGAAAAAGCACTTCCGGATGTTGTTTCAGTTTGGAATCAACCATGATCTTGTGGCAGAGTAGGAAGCAATCCAATATTTCTCTCAACACAACGGAAGTAGAGTACATTGCCACATGTTCTGCTAGCTATGAAGCTATGTGGCTTTGAAATTTGTTGACCGGTCTATTTGACCTAGAAATGTAAGCAACCATGATCCTATATGAAAACCAGAGCTGCATAAACATGACAAAGAATCCTGTATTACATGACAGGTCCAAGCACATAGAGATTCACTATCATTACATCTGTGACATGGTGTAGAGAGGAGCCTTGAAGCTCATGTATGTTATCACAGATGAATAGGTTGCTGATGTGTTGACCAAACCTCTATCTCATGTAAAGTTTAAACACTTTGGAGATAAGTTTGGTATAGTCCGAAAGGACCCTTCCTGAAAGGGGGAGTATATATGATTCCTTGCTTCTGACCTCGCTGTTAGACGTAAAGCAAGATGATTCCTTGCTTCTGACCTCACTGTTAGACATAAAGCAAGATGATTTGTGTGTTCCTTGCTTCTGACCTCACTGTTAGACATAAAGCAAGATGATTCCTTGCTTCTGACCTCGCTGTTAGACGTAAAGCAAGATGATATGTGTGTTCCTTTCTTCTGACCTCGCTATTGGACATAAAGCAATATGATTCCTTGCTTTTGACCTTGGTGTTATATGTAAAGCAGGATGATGTGTGTGTTCCTTACTTATGACCTCACTTTTAGACGTAAAGTAAGATGATTCCTTGATTCTGACCTCATTGTCAGACGTAAAGCAAGATGATGTGTGTGTTCCTTGCTTCTGACCTCACTGTTAGGCATAAAGAAAGATGATTCCTTGCTTCTGACCTTGATGTTAGATGTAAAGCAAGATGATGTGTGTGTTCCTTGCTTTTGACCTCGCTGTTAGACATAAAGCAAGATGAGTCCTTGCTTCTGAGCTCACTGTTAGACATAAAGCAAGATGATGTGTATGTTCCTTTCTTATGACCTCGCTGTTAGACGCAAAGAAAGATGATTCCTTGCTTCTGACCTAGTTGTTAGATGTAAAGCAAGATGATGTGTTCCTTGCTTCTGACCCAGTTGTTAGACGTAAAGCAAGATGATGTGTTTGTTTATTTTGACCCAGTTGTTAGACATAAAGCAAGATGATGTATACCTTGCTTCTGACCTAGTTGTTAGACGTAAAGCAAGATGTGACTTGCACTGAGCTAGCAGCTTAACAACTGTGACATAAAGCCAGTCTAGTACTATGATGGGCTAGCCTAGTGTTGTGATGAGGTATCAGTTTTTATACTAATACATATTGATGCAGATGATGATGGCATTCCTTTGAGAATGATGATGTTGTTGATGAAGAAAACTTCCAATGATTTATAGATACGCTAGCCAAGATTATATTGATGATGTTGTCCTCCCACTTGATGTTGTCGATGATGTTGTCCTCTCTCTCTCGCATGATGCTTCTGAAGAATACCCTTCTTGTTAAGGGGGAGTGTTGAAATATTGTAACTGCAAAGAGTATTCTTCTTATTATTGATATATTATTCATAGGATCAATCCCCATTGTGGACTGATCATGTTGGTTATTGTAATAGGACCAAAACCCCTTTTGTGGATTGGTCAAAAGACAATTGTAATAGGCAGAATAAGAAGTCGGCCCCAACAGATATTAAACAAACCCACAAATATAATAAAGGTGGGTTTACCCACCCAGTTTGACAAGTCGGCCCTGCCAGTGAAGAGACACTTCACACGTGCCAGACTTGCATAAATAAAGGAGGCTAGTGCCTCAGTTATAAACATCTCACTTGCTCAGTTTGAGAGACAAGTTTTGATCTGTTATCGGTAAAGGAGAGAGAGAGTGGCACATATCTTGGAGAGGAATTTCTATTTTAGCATAGAGATATCTTGGCATTGTATTGGCTATCTATATTAAGGAAGTTTTGTTGGGTTTTCTTCCCCTAGAGGGTTTCCCAGGATAAATGTTGTGTCTCTTGTGATTGTGTATTTCTCAGTGATCTTTGATTATGCTATTGTTATCTAATGAAATGCATACATCTATAATAATGGATTAAACATTAACACTTTCTCTACAAGATCAGACATCAAGGCCATATAGCTGGAGAATGGCTTAGGATTATTTCTTTGTATCATGGTTCCTTCTAGGGCACCATACTTCTCTGCATATTGAATAAGTTCTTTCTCCCAAGCTAGATTTTTCTTGTGAGAGATCATCAGACGGGGGAGGTTCTTGATATTCTATCATATCATGATATTTTGTAATCTCATCATCAAGGATAACTACAACTTCCTTTATGGATTATGCAACTCTGCGAGCTACAAGTTCTTCTTCATATACTTATTCAAGATGGCATCTCCTTGATCTTTTTAGTCTTGTATCTTCATCAAAGGTTACATCTTTGTTGATCTCAATATGATGGTAACCTGGTATGTAAATTTTGAAGGCCTTAGAGACCTCATAGTATCCAACAAATATTCCCTTCCTTCCCTAAGGATCCAACTTAGTTCTCTTTTCTTTTGGAATGTGTACAAATACTGGACAACCAAATATTTTGAGATGGCTTACTTCTAGCTTCTTTCTCGTGAACATTTATTCATGATTTTTGAAACCAAGTGCACTATGGGATAATCTATTTTGGACATATAATGTTGTTCTAGTTTCTTCATCCCATAAGTGCATTGGAATATCTTGATAGTGAATCATAGTCTTTAGTGCGTCCATAACCATTCTATTCTTTCTTTCTACTACAACATTTTGTTGAGTATTATAGGGAGTGGTGATCTCCCTTTTAATCTTGACATCTCTGCAAAAGATTCCAAATTCATTTTAAGTGTACTCTCCTCCATTGTCTGACCAGAGTATCTTGATTTTCCTTTCGGAGAGGTTTTCTACCAAGGATTTGAATTCATGGAACTTTCCAAGTACTTCATCTTTTGACTTCAATAAATAAACCCAAGTATTACGAGAGTAATCATCAATAAAGGATACATATTATACATACCCGTTTAGAGAGGTTGATGGCATTGGACTGCATACATCTGAGTGGATAAGTTACACAATTCCTTATGCTTTACTGTCACTCTTTGGAAAATGATTCTTTATGTTCTTTCCTTGTGCACATCCCTTGCATACACCTTCATGACCAACCTTTAGTTATGGTAAACCTGTAACTACGTTCCTTACATATGGTAAGTATTTTTAGTTGATGTGAGCTATTTTTCTATGCCAAAGTTCACAAGGAATTTTAGTAGAGTGAGTCAAGGATACATCTGAGTAGCCTTTTAACTTGTACACACCACCTTCTTTTGTTCCAATAACAACTGCATCTTCTATATTTTTCCTTTTGACCGCATAAGAACTTCACCATTTATGAATGCAACCCTGAAACCTTTCTTATCTAGGTTTCAAATACAAAGTAAGTTCTTTGTCAAACCCGGTACATAGAGTACATCCTTCATTCTCATCGGAGTTCCTGAATCAAGTTTGTAGGTGGATTATACCATTCATTCGATAGGGTACTAATAATCATCTCCAAGTGAAAATTTATGGGGGAAGTCCTTTTCTATAAGGCTAGAGAGAATGTATTTTTGACCTTTCATGTGCTTAGAGGCACCACTATATAAGAGCCAAGTATCCTCTCCAGGTGCCACAGATCCTGAGAGGGAAGAAAACAAAACATAATATTCAATATCTTCTTTAGTTAACTTCTTGGGTGGATCATCATATTTAGTTGCATGGGCATGATGTCTTTTGTTATTTCTTCTCTTGTATTCTTCCCTTATGGAAGGACAGTTTTGAGAAATGTGTCCCATCTTATCACAATGATAATATTGATAGGAGGAGGAATCTTTTCCCTCTCTTTGACCCTTATGATAGTTTTGGAATCTTTTTGGAGAGTGAGAATATTTATGAAAGTGGGTCTCCTTTTGAAAATTAGACTTTTTCTTTCCACCTTTAGCATGAGAAGCTAGGGCTTGATCTTCATCTCTTAATAGGATGTCTTCTCGATTGGCCACTCTTGCTTCTTCTTGACACATTCTTCCCATAAACTGTCAAATTTGAGTTTCTCTTTTCTTGTACAAATAGTTTGGATGAAGGCATCCCAAGGTCTTGTGAGTCCATTAAGAGTTGTCATTATGAGTTCAGATTTATCTAAGTTTTCTCCAATTTCCTATAACTATTCCTTGAATTGAGAAACCCTAGAGAAATAGTCTTGAACTATTTCTCCCTTTTGCATCTTTGTATTCTTGAGTTGGGTTCTCAAGTTCATCTTCCGGTTGATGTTCTTTCCTTCATACATTCTGATTAGGGAATCAAATATATATTTTGGAGTATTCCTATAAGACACTTGAGGGATCAAGTGGTATCAAATAGAGTATGCAATTATCCTTTTAGCATTAATCATATCCTTCTTGTACTTCTCTTTGGTTGTCTATTCTTCGGGTTTCGGTACATTTTTTTTATGAATTTTGCAAGGTCGTTCTCTTCAAGAGTGAGTCCAATTATGTACTTCCAGGAACAAAAAATTTCCACACCTTCTAACTTGTCAACAAGCTTGGTACTTAGAAATCTTGACCTAGAGCTAAGAAAATGACCAGAAAATGAAAATGCTCAAAAATTGAAATTGATCTTTCCAAGAGATGTGCTGGGCTGAGGCGAGTTTTTTGGAGCTAAAAGTTTCAAAAAATCCCAAGTTTTTCCCCTTGAAACTTGACCTGTGCAATTATGGAATGGTAATTCTCATACTGGTTTTGGTACCATTCAAAAACAGGGTTTGACTTTCCATAGAATCTTCCCACTGAAAAAGTTCTCTCAAGCTGCCAAAATATGTGCTAGGTCATGATGCACTTACCAAGATATTTTTTGGTCAAAAATTCTTCTTTAGTAAAAATCCCTAATTTTCTTGTACAACAATAATGACATCTAGATAACGAGTCAAAGGTGCTCTATTCAATCAAGTTTTGATACCATGTTAAGTTTTTACTTTTTTTATTAGGTTATTTCCAAATTACATGAGAATTCAATGGATTTCCAAAACAACAACATAAATAGGATCACTGAAAGAAACACAATCACAAGGTATGCAAAATTTTATCCTAGGAAACCCTCGTGGGGGAGAAAACCCAACAAATCCTTCCTCAATAATAGATTGTCAATACAATACCAAGACTAAGACCAAAACACCAAGAATAAACCAAGACTGAGCATGCACCTCTCTTCTCCTTCCTCCTGCAAATTCAACTGCCTTCAACATATGCACACTAGATGAGTGAGAGTGTGTGTGTTCAAGTGAGGCACCATCCTCACATATAAATACAAGCTGAGGAGGAGATAGGGTTATGTCTCTTCACTTGGTGGGGCCAACTTCTCCTAGAAGTGGTTAAAACCACTTTATAATTACTAGGGGTTAACTTTACAAATGCCACTATACAAATGTAGTTTGACCAATCCACAAAAGGGGATTTGATCTATTAAATAATAACTCAAATATAATTAGAATATTCTTCTAAGTTACAATATTTAAACAATACCTTAAGGGGATCTAGGGATAGATCTCATTTAGAGGAGATTATCTCCTTTAGATGATCTTTTGATCATAGAGCATAGATGCGAATAGGGGGAGAGGGGGGAAATTAGGATGAGGGAGAGGGGGAGTGAATATTAGAGGGAAGAGTTATCAAGGGACTGAGGTAGAGAGGGGAGGAGAAGGGGGGAGGACAATTATCAAGGGAGGAAAAAGGTATAGGAGAGGGGGAAAGGAGAGGCCACAAGGGAGGCAACTGATTAGATTGGACATAAGGAGGAGATGAGAGGAAAGAGTCACTCTGGAAGGGGGGGGGAACCATCTAGCAAAGGGGGAGGAGAAGGGGAATGAGGAGAAGGAGAGAAAACCATTTTTGACAAGGGAGTCACAAGTAAATCGAACTCAAAGACCAAAACAGGATCAAAAACCAGGGGAGAAAGAACCAGACCTTTTCACTGATAACGTTGAGCCAGTTCTCCAAGAGCTTTGCTCGAGGAGACCACCACATAYGGGCATAAATTTTCCTCCTATGGTATACCATCAAAAAAGACTTCCTCCATAACATCGGATCTTCCCATTGTGTATTTTGACTTCCAAACCTTTGGATGGCTTTGAAATAGAGGATTCGGTCGATTACACTGAGCATGAGTATGACCAATTTCGTGACACCCAGTTAATCTAAAGGGTAATTTCCAATAGTCAATATTCTAGTGCCAGACTTTATTAGTGTATACAATGTTGAGATTACCAATATTACCACCACATACATCCACCTCGATTTGTACCCATGCCCAACATCGAGATTTTTTAAATTCCCAATTCGATTCGAGTATGACGAAGGAACCAAGTTTATTATCGATGGCTTCTAGATATTCTCTAGATCAGAAGGCCAAGGGTAATTCGGGAAGGATAGCCCATACTCTCACAAGGGAAACTGGTTCTCTAGTCGAGTCAAAAACCACTGACCAAGGCTTAAGGGAGAGACCAAAAGTCCCCCACGTCCAAATTTTCTATAATATTGATGAACACTCCTCCTCCATCCAAAAAAGGAAATAAAACTAGCCCTTAGTCAACACATGTTCTTTGGGGATATACCCTAGCAAGGGTTTCCATTGTGAATCCATCCATCCATGTAGAGCCTTATCCACAACGGATTTTCCAGTAAATTGTCCTACTAAGGTCCTGCCCATGAACTGAGTTACCTCTGTAATGGATATGTCTTATCCCACCACCATATTAACAACACCACCTTTTCCCCAAATACACATGGAGCTTCTCTTAGGTTTGGACTCCTTTGCACCAGGGATCTCTCCCTTATCCTTCATCTCCCTCAACAATATCTAATCTTTTTCCTTTTTTTCCAGGCTTGTCTGCAAGGGACTGGAAGGCTATAAAATCCTCGAAGAAGAAAAAGGTGGGGGAGATATTTTACAATATTCTCAAGGAAAGGGCTCATCAGAAATATAAATGGGAAATATGGAAGGAGGTGCATTAATGATGGGATCTTTGGCATGAAAAACATCCTTCTTCGCTCGTGCAAGGTGATATTTGAAGTCACCGAAAGAGGTCATAGAACTAGAGAAGGGAGAGGAAAATGGCATATTCACAAACTCTTCATATAAAAGGAAGGCC
>ML780425.1:427207-440670 GCA_009831015.1 Picea engelmannii | reverse complement strand
AATCTTTCAAAATAGAAATGAATGATGCTATGTTGAAGGGATAATTACTACAACTGCATTAAGTAATTGCCTAGCCATGACCCTATGTGACAATGTGTGTTGTCACTTTAATGTAAATATCATTAAATTTTTTATATTTTTCTTTTTTAAAGAAAAACAAGTGCARTAGCTGCAAAACAACTAGTCTAGTTCCTACGATTATGTTTACATTTTGTTTAATTGATTGATAATTTTTATTTTTTTTAACTATTTATTGTTTAACTACATTTACTCTTCATGTTTAAAGTTATTTTAAGTTTCACCAAAAGGCCAATTTCAATTGTCTCAATAGTTTTAAATTTGAAGTTTGTTCAACCATTTAAGTGATCCAGATTTATGAGAGGAATGAAAGGAATAATAGAATAAATGCAATAACACAAAGATATGAACAAAAAAAATAGATATCCAATGAACAATAAATTCTATTGAATAAATGAAATAGGCTGAAAATGTAAAACTGTAGAGTTGGAAACAACTTGCTCGAATGGTGGTAGATATATTTGAGAAGAGATGTGGCTTGATACGCGCATCCATCTGAGAAAAATGATTACAATAAGGCTCCAGAGGCCTTTCTAACATTACTCATGAATTCGAAAACCCTAGACATCCAAAAAACTAACCCTAGGAGATGAAACACCAAAATTTATGTGGGCCCCTATGGGTAAGTTGGTACCTCAACTTCCCAGGGTCGTAACTTTTGCATACGACCTCCATTTTAGGTGCGTGATAGCTTGTTGGAAAGGTATTTTAGAGAGATACACATTATGTCATCAAACTATGACTTCATCTACAATTTGATTGTGGCATGCCAAAAAGACACTATATAGGGCACAAAAACGACCCTGGAAGTACAGAAAGATGTGCTGATATGAAAACTTCAAAAATAAGTCGGTTGGATTAGGTGGGCGACCACCAATATCCACCTAGAAACTGTGTAGGGATTCAAATATCCCCAGAAGTGTAGAAACCACAATCAGAAAGGATTACAGAAGAACGTGATGAACTAAAAGCTAACAAGAGGAGCCAGTTGGAGTAGGTGGGTGGCCACAAATATCCACTTGGATCAGTCCTCCCCTCTTAGGAAGTAATGGTTTCCATTGCATTGAGTTCCCCTATAAGGTGAGTAAACTTCTACTGAATTTGGCCCTGGAGGAGCCATTTTCCTTGGTGTAGGAGTTTCCCTGCCTTGACAACCTGATAAAGCTGGATCCTCTGCTGGTGAGTGCCCTTGACCTATGTGTCCACTATCTGATCAGTGGAGGCATGTTCCATGCAGTCAGGGTTGAGCTCTGTTGGTGTCAACTTTAGTGATCTCTGAGGTGTCCAATAATGGTGAAAACTATGCCTGAAGGAGGTCCACATTGAACACTAGGTGCAAGCCAAGGAAGGGTGGAGTGTTGAGCTTAAAAGAATTGCTACCTACAACCTTGGTGATAGTGTAAGGCCCATAGCGAAGTGGGCGAAGCTTCTGATGGAGTCCTTTAAGGTGTTGTTTCTGCAAATGTAACCAGACCTTGTCTTCCACTTGAAATTGGTATGGTACCTAGTGTTGATCATGGAGTTTCTTGTACTTTTCATTAGCTTTCTACAAAATCTCATGGACCTATTGGAGGATGTGTTGATTCCTCTCAATGAATATGGTGGCTTTGTCGAACTCTGACTGAACAGGGGAAGGTTCTTCCTGTGAGGTTTCAAAAGGTATTGTAACATGAATGGAACCCAAGGGTTGGTATCCCACCCCTACCTGAAATGGGATATGGCTAGTGGAGCTATGAAGAGCTCCGTTGTAGCTGTTCTGAACATAGGGAAGAATCTCATCCCATGTACGTGGATGCTTAGATTTGTACATGCGTAGGATGTGCACAATCATTCGATTGAAGACCTCTATCTTTCCATCTGTTCGGGGGTGCAAAGTAGTGTATTTAGTGAACTTTGTGTCCAACAATGACCAGATACTCAAACAAAATGTGTTGAGGAACCTTTTGTCCAAATCTGAGGTTATGGTTTGTGGTATCCCAAAATTGACCCACACTCATTCAAAGAAGATATTGGAAGTATATGTCACTATGATGTTCTTCTTACATCTTTTGATAATGGCCATATTCAAAAACTAATCCACCACCACAAATACACAATCATTGTCATGCTTGGTGGATGGAAGGCCAGAGATGTAATCCATTGAGATGGATTCCCAAGGCCTCTCTGGAGTAGGAAGAGGGGTGTATAAGCCTTGCTTCTTTATGGATGGCTTGGAAATGGAACATGCAGTGCATGATTTGATATACTTGTTCATGTATTATTGAAGTTTTGGCCACTAAAATGTTTTTGTAGAACAACCACCATTTTCTCCACGCCAAAATGTCCTGCAAGCCGACTATAGTGAGACTCCCATATCATCTTTGCACACTCTCTTGTGGGAACATAGAGGTGGCCCATATGGCATAGCAATCCATCTTAGATGTGAAAATAAGTGACACTTTCTCTTGTACCCAAGGGATGATAGGTGGTTGCAAATTTTAGTTCACGCTGATAAAGTTGGGGCATCTCAGATGCCTCATGCACGTAGGAATGGAGTATTGTGGTGAGTGTAGGAATAGGAGGGTGACTGAGGAAGTCAACAACACGATTTGTGCTCCTTGGTTTATACTTTATGTTGAGATGGAACTATTGTAGATATGTGGACCACTTTTGATGGTGATTGTTTGGCAACTTCTCTTGTGTTTGTATGAACTACATAGGCTTCTGATTAGTGTGGATGATTCTCTCCTTGCCCAAAATGTAATGTTTTCATTGATGATAGGATTTCACAATGGAATACATTTATTTTTCATAGGTTGGGTTATTTTAGAAAGTATTTGAGAGTGTCTCACTATGGTATGCTAATGGATTCCCCTGATGGGTGAGAACTGTGCCGAAAGCATAGTCAGATGCACCAGTATCAATATCAAATGGTTGGTGCGGATCAGGAAAAGAGAGTACTATATCTAAGAACAAGCGATGCTTTATATCCTCAAATGCCCATTGTTGTGACTACCCCCATGAAAATTTTTCCCGGCCACTGCCCTTGGTTTCTTGGCTAAGGGCCCATGAAATATTGGAGAATCCCAACATGAACCTCCGATAGAATTTGGAAAGTACCAAGAAGCTATGAATCTCAGTTACTGTGGTCAGGGATGGCCAGTCATGAATGACTTGGATATTAGATGGATCCACATGTACCCCATTCTCATCAACAATGTAGCCCAAGTATTGGGCCATGTTCATGCCAAAGGAGCATTTTTCCAAGTTAGCATATAGCTTGTACTATAGTAGAGTGCCAAAACCCTATTGAATATGTTGCATGTGCTCCTCCCAAGTTTTGCTGAAGATGAGGATGTCATCCAGATATACCACCACAAAATAGTTGGTGAAGGGTCTCAATAAATCATCCATTAACCTCATAAAATTTGTCGGTGCATTTGTTAAGACAAAGGGCATGACCAACCATTCGAAGAGACCTTCTTTAGATTTGAAAGATGTCTTCCATACATCATTTGGTTCGATGGGAACCTGGTGGTAGCCATACTTTACGTCAATATTACTAAAGTACTTTTCTCCCTTGATTTGGTCAAGAAGGTCATCAATTCGACGAATTGGGTACCAGTTCTTGACTATGATTTTGTTTAGTGCTCTGTAATAAATACAGAGCTACCAGGTTCCATATTTCTTCTGCACCAGCACAATCAACCTTCTGCAAGAGGAGCAGTTGGGTTAGAAGTGCTCCTTTTGAATAATCTCTTGGATCTGGTGCTTGATTTCATCATTCTCCATCAGCGAGCGATGATAAACTAGTCCATTAGGTAGTGGGGCACCGAGGGTTATATATATTGGATGTTTGACTTGGCAGTGTGTTGGTGCCCTGGTGGGTGAGGATAATATGTCTCTGTATTGTTCTACAATCCCATCCACTTTCTTTTCTTACAAAGAGAGGCTTTGTGTGCAGGTCACATATGTGGCAGAGACCTTCTTCTTACTGTGAGCACATATCACAAAGAATATGAACTTGTCAGTCTGTGAAATGACCTTATTGCATTTCTTAACACAGATTAAAGAAATAGTGGTAGGCAGTGCTACCTCTGGTATCCTGTACAATTGTCTACCCAAGGTAATAATAAAAATGCGGGGTCTAGATTCATACACAAAATGTCACTTCCACAAATATGGTTGGCCTAAAAGAAAATCACAAACTTAAAGGGGAGAAATATCACACAATACCCATCTTTGAAGGGCTCGATGGTGTAGGGTAGAAGACACTATTGGCTGATGTGGAGATCTCATCCTTGGCGAACCCAACAGATGGTGTAGGGATGTGGGTGCGGTGTTATTGACAGGTCCAACTGCTTGATGATTTTTGAGGAAAAGATATGAAATAATCTTACTCAAGCATTTTCAGATCTTTCTTGGCTAAGCCAAGATAGACGAGAATATCACCCTATGTTTATAGCTTCAAAAATTGTTTCCTAATCCATAAGTATTAGTTACAAGGGCTTAGGATTATTTTTCATAAATAAAAGATTGCTCAAAAATTCAACATTTTATATTATTTTGTTAATATAAAAGATGCAAAAGTAACTGTGGAGACAAAATCAAAAATATCAAGTCAAAATTCAACAGACATGAGACAGAATAGAAATCACTTATTTCATTCCAATAAATAAAAAGAATTGTTCTCTTTACAAAAATCCCTGAGGAAGTTTGGACCAAAGTCAAACTTAGATGTCCCCGATGAAAACCATTCAAAAGGACTTCTGACAGAAAGTAAAAAACTAAACTTTAAAAGTTGGATCAGCTTGCCACAGATTGCTGCCCACTCGACTCTCTAAAAAACAATTGTTTGAATTATGTAATTCAACCTTGAATCTTGATGTCTACAATTGGACCCTTAGTATGATTTCTCCTTCTATTTTTTTCTTGTTCCTCCTTCTCTTTTTTCCTTTAAGCAATCAAAATTAGTTGAAGTAGTTACACTACCTCTTTTAGTTAAGTTAACTAAAACTCAACTATTTTTTAGTTTAGGGGAAGAATCAATAAAATAATAATAAGGGTATTTAATAAATAATAACTAGTAGGTGGAACCCCTTGTAACTCCCTTTAGTTTCTTAACAAAAATAAAAACAACTAGTCAATCAATCAAACACATCCTTCCTTGTGGCTACCATAATCATTCTCATAATTTGAAAATTAATATCAATGATATTTTAAACCTTATCCAAAAAATATAATATCCAAAATATCCAAAAATAGTGTGTTGTCCAAAAACTTTAGTAGTCAATTGTTCTCAACAATCAATAAATAAACACACTCGAAAATCATATTTGCCACTTTGGGAGGAAACTTTCCCTTTGTTGTTGTTGTCTCCCTTTGATTTATCTGAATTGGCCTTAAGCTGTGTGGAGACTTTAGGCCTGATCTCATTGATAACATGAGAGAAATGATCTCTCTAGTGCATGATGAAATAGATTCGGCAGAGTCACTTGAAGGAGAGGAGGGGGAAACAATAGCTTTTCCTTTATCTGGTGCATTGTGGGCTTCGGTTTTGAGCCTCTTACTTGCGTGGGAATACTATAAAGGTGAGTGAGCAGGGGAAACTTGGAAAATTGGGTTAACCGGTGGAGGAGAAGAAGGTAGAGACAAATTGGGTCAACCACGATGTTGGGAGACTGTTGGATGAACAATATTTTCCCATCCGTCATTTTCAGGGACTTCAGGTTGTAATGAGACACGAGGAGGAACTAGGATTCCAGGGACATGTTGGGGTTGGAAGGGAGGACTTTCTAGCCTAGATTGGACTACCCGTTGTCCAATCCAGTTGAAAAATCCATCTTGGAAGAGCTGGTTCAACTCTTGTGGATCTACATCAAAATGTATCGAAAAACTTGTGTTTCTAGGGCCCGTTCCAATTCCCTCTTCCCCTGTTATTCCATCCATGGCTTCCTCTACTGAAGAATATCATTCGTGTATGCAACATTTATTAGAAACTATATTATTAAACAAGCCATACATTACATCTATTTAAATATGAAACAAAGTTTGTCTCATCAACACCTCAGACTCATGTAATCCAATCCATAAAAAAATGTTTCATACTTGTAAATGAGAAGGGGGTGAATAAGGGTTCTGGGATATCTGAGGGGTTGTATTGAGCGAAAAATGATAAAATGAAAGGGTGTATATCATGGCTACTTCTCAACAAATCATCAAACAATCAACTATGTTGAAATAACAAAACATATCAACTGTAACTCATCTCTGTGTCATCCTCCAATTGCTATAATATAGAGTTTTCATTAAACTATAATTTAATTTTAAGAACAGGGCGTGCAAAGTGAATCTGGGAATGTGAGGGGATTTTTAATGTGTGAAAAAGTGAGAGAATGGCAAGGAGTTAATGGATAATGTTCATAAAATAAATTAAGTAATTAATAACAATAACTCTGTACTAGAATCAATCCAAAAAACACCAACATCACACAAACATTTCTGTGTATCAAACTGTTCATTGTTCCAACAATTAAATTATCCAAAAATTATCAATTTAGAATAGTCTGTGCAATCATACTCATAATCAAAACAACTTTCCATTCAACAGTCTTGTTAAGAAAATGTTTGGTATTTAATTTTTTTTTCTTTCCTTTTAAGAAGTTAAAGAAATGCACAAAAATATTGCTCGACCTCTATCCCATAATGCATCACTATAAAAATAACATCCACTATCTACCAATTAAAAATAGTCCCCCCAAAAATATACATAGGTCCCTTTCCAAATACGAACAGACTTCCAAAACATGCCCGATTAGACACATTCTTCATCATATAAACCAATAATATTTTTCAATGAAACCACAGTCAACATAAACCTCGATTCTCATCAATGTAAATGTAACCATTAATAATCTGTGTGAGGATTCAATAATATATGCACAATGAACATAACCAAATACACATAGTCACCATTTCCATAATTAGCTATAGCCTTGATCGGGCCTAGCGAAACACACATGTGTTTTGAATTTCAATCACAACCACACTGTAAACTCATAGAGAGTGAAATCATAATGGAAAGAAGAAAACGTTTGATTGTATATAAGTTCACATTCCAAATTGTAACTCTTCAACCAATTTAATCGTAAAAAGATGAGATAGGGACTCGACTAAAAACCCCATAACAGCTCCTTTAATAACCAATATTTGACAACCAAGAAGATGCTCGAAGGAGCAAAGACTGTTGGAGATTAAAATCGAGCTCTGTCGAAGACAAATGGAGTGAGACAATCAAGAGCGCGCTCATCAATAACATAGATAACTAGAGGTCTTGAGAGACTTATAAACCATAGGAAAAAATACCCTTTGAAACAGACACAACAATAAGCCGCAGAGACTTCTTATTACTCCCGATCTAGGCAATGGAAACAATAATCAGCCATAGAGGAAAACAACAATTGGTAGGGTATAAAAATCCATTGCACATAGTGCTCTTTACACTTGCAGAGGAGAGGTGAAGTTAACTGAACAATGACAATTATTCAAAGAACACACAAAGATATAACCTTTGTCCATTTTTTTAAGAGCCGAACCATTGAAAACAATACCAGTGAGGGTGCATAATGCCGAGGTATAAATTATATCACCCCATAACCATACAGTATATATTAACGTTATGGAAACCCTAAGAATGGATCTTGGGATACTTTCGTGAAAGAACAATGAGAATGATCCCATGACCATAACTCTGCGTTGGATAAAATACACAACAACCGAATGGAAATCCAACATGACTGGATAGGGCTACACTCATGAGTGTGAGGGAATAACCGACGATAATACAAAGAATGAAACCCTCCACCATTAATACATAGTGATGATACCACATTCACTTAATATCCACAGAGACCCAACACGATTTTAAGCCTTCAAAGAAACTAGAAAAGGCACAACTTAAACAAAAATAAATTTTTTTGCTTGCAATCCGAAACAATTACAGTCACCACAGAGAGAAATATCACTTATTTACATAGTTGAAATTCTCAGGAACACACAAACCCAAGCATTACTGAGCCATTGTTTTTTCATACATAGATAATAATTCATGGATGGGGTGAAAAGGAACCATACTTGTAACAAAAGAGATAAAAAGGGTGAGCTGGACGAGCCTTCTTCTTCCCAAGAGCCTGAAATGCTTAACTTAACCACCAACAAATAAAAAATGCAACAAGGAACAATACTAGGGTGATGACCAATGGGGCAAGTATGGAGTGATGTGAATTTACTGCACATTGCTTCCATCTCCTATCGTATTCAACTCGAAGTACAAGACAACCAAACATTCACTAGTTCATTAAACAATGTATTCAATTCCCAAACCATTGAAATCTGCGATGATATTCCTTGCCCAATGCACCACCCAAAGATTCACACGTTAACCTTTGCCAAGTTCTATTCCATATAATATATATTGCAATGTTATATGCACCGAGATCAACCTAATTAAAATCACATAGCCACTAACCAACCGTAGAATAATAGTTAGGATTAATACTAACATCACTTAACTTTTCCATTTGCATTTGCATATAACCTTTTATCATAGCTAAAACATAGATCCTTTCCCTTTAGGATTTTTTTCATAGGTTTTATTTCTTGTTTGGTTATGTTATCACTAACATATATCTTGTATATATGTGGCTAGGAAGTCGATCATGATGATTTGTGACATGGTTAAATCATGGAGGCTGTTAATACATGTCCATCATAGAAAAAACAAATAAAATACTATCTTTTTTTTCAAGAAAAGAAAAGACATGAAAAAATAATGCAACCACAAAAAAATCATTTAATAAAATAGAAAAAAATGCAACCAAAAAAATCATTTAATAAAATAGAAAAAAAAAATCATTTCACAAGACAAAGAAAAAATAAAAATTGTAAATAAATTTTCTTTTACTTTTTTTTTTTTTTTAATTTAACGTAACATTGAAAAAAAATCACAATATTTAAAAATAAAGTTATTTAATATAATAAAAGAAAAATAAAACAAAGATAGAAAAAAACCATAATTATAGTTATTTTTCTTCTATCTTATTAGATGACTTTTATTATATGATTTTCTATCTTTGTCCAAAATAAAAGAAAATAATTATGATTATGATTTCTCTTATTGAAGAAAGATATAAAACATAAAAAATCACATTAAGAAAAATAGTTTAATAAAGATAAAAGAAAATTTATTACCATTATAATTTGTCTTATCTTTATAAAAAAACATCAAAACAAAACCAAAAACATCAATCATATTTATATTCAAGTAACAAAACATATAAAACACACATTTATTAGTTTATATTACATGACAAATAAGAAATATTACTTTTCTCTACAACCATTTATCTTTACAAATTATAAACTTAAATAAATATAATATTTAATTATTTCACTAAAAATCATATTCACATTTAAATAACAATACATATAGAACACACATTCATTAGTTTGTATTGCATGAAAAATAAGAGACATACTTTTCTCTACAACCATTTATCTTTAAAAATTATAAGCTTAAATAAATATAATATTTAATTATTTCACGAAAAATCATGAGAGTCACTCTTGAAATTTAATTTTCTTAAGATATTTTTTATATGTAATAGAAATGTAAAAAGTAAATATTCATTGATTTGTATGGGTAAGAGGATAAAACTTAAAAAATTGAGTAACAATTTTTATTTTTTTGTGAGAGCATAAGATATATGTTTGTGTAAGTGGAGTGCTTTAATATCTAAATAATAGAATTCATATATAAAAATTATGACTTTCTTATAATGTTTTTGAATCAATAAAGTAGTCACACACATAAATTTGAATGTCAAGCATCAGTTTAGCGTTTCAACTTCTTAACATAATGAAAATGTGATTATTTTAGATAATATATGAATAAACACATCTATGTGTGTTTGCAACATCTTAACATAATGAAAATGTGATTATTTTAGATAATATATGCATAAACATTTCTATGTATGTTTGCAGTTTCATTAGCTATTGTTATTTGTAACATACTATAATGGTATGTCAAAATATGACATATTGAAAGATGAACAACATGTTGATTTTGATATGTTTTATTCATTCCATACCACCAACTTGGTTAGCTAGAACCTAAGTGTGATGTAGACATATTTGAAGAGGCATGACACATAAAACATGACTAATAGTTGAGATAACCTCTTAAGGGTATCCTTGTATGGCGATATGGACACCGTTTGGATGTTTTGAGCACATGGCATGGGTTTTGAGGCCATAGACATGGTTGAGGGAAAGAAAATGGATCTTAGGATCTAAATAGTGCTTCTAGGAATCTAGTGATAAGAAATACTCCTCCTTGAACCACCACATATGACCTCCCAAAGGGGTCCTTGGCGACTAAGTGGGGATATTGGCACCATTTGCAAATTTTTAGCAATGGGTATCTCAAGGTTGGAACCTCAAAGTTGAGGCACTAAACATGGCTTCTAGTCACCCAAGAATAGAAATGATCCTATGGGGCCCCTTTCATGGCCCATGATCCTTAGTAGGAAACATTAGGACCTAATTCCTTAGTTCCTACACCTAAATAAACCCATCCATGGTACACAAATTGTCAAAATTGCTCATACATACCATTCATATGTAAAAAATTCCCTTTATGGGTCCTTTGTGGTGATTTATGACCTTGTGCATGCTTAATGAGATATAAAGAAAAAATAAAAATTGTAAATAAATTTTCTTTTACGTTTTTTTTTTTAAATTTAACATAACATAAAAAAAAAACTTTATTTAAAAATAAAGTTATTTAATATAATAAAAGAAAAACAAAACAAAGATAGAAAAAAACCATAATTATAGTTATTTTTCTTCTATCTTGCTAGATGACTTTTATTATATGATTTTTTGTCTTTGGACTATGATTATGATTTCTCTTATAGTTGGAGAAAGATATAAAACATAAAAAATCACATTAAGAAAAATAGTTTAATAAAGATAAAATAAAATGTATTACCATTATAATTTGTCTTATCTTTATAAAACAAAAATCATAACAAAACAAAAAGCATCAACCATATTTACATTCAAGTAACAACACATATAAAGCACACATTCATTAGTTTGTATTACATGACAAATAAGAAAGATTACTTTTATCTTTACAAATTATAAACTTAAATAAATATAATATTTAATTATTTCACTAAAAATCATATTTACATTTAAGTAACAACACATATGTAGATAAATTGAATAAGGTTATCTGTCTTTATTCAATCAATGAATTAAGAGAGCAAATAACTTTCTTATATAGGTTACAATCAAGTAGAGTCAAACCACTTTATGAATGTGGGATAAAGTGAAAATATAACCTAAAAACAAATATCTGACCTAAAAGCAAATAAATTAACCTAAAGTCACTTTGAATTTATTAATGCCTAAGTCTAATTTCTAATTGACCATTATAAACTAATATTTAATTTATCACCCTCCCTTCATGGTCAATCTACTCACTACACCAAGTTTCTTTCGAAATTTTACATGCTTTTCAGGACCCAAAGACTTGGTGAAAATGTCTGCAGTTTGATCCTCTGTAGGACAATACTGCAGCTCAATAGTTCCATCTTCTACAAGTTGTCTGATGAAGTGATAGTGTGTATAAAGATGTTTGGTATGCTCGTGGAAGACTCGATTCTTGGCAAGTTTCATTACCCCTTGATTGTCACAGAACAAGGGTGTAGGCTCTCTCTGTTGCATATGCATATCTGATAACATCCTCCTGAGCCAAACTACCTCGCATGCACCTTTCAATGCTCCTTGATACTCTGCTTCTGTCGATGAAAGGGCCACTGGATGTTGTTTCTTGTTGGTCCATGTGATTGCACCTATGATAAGGCTTAATACATATCCATAAGTGGATTTTCTGTCGTCAATAGAACTTGCCCAATCTGAATCAGTATACCCACACAACCTTGGATCTTTACTCCTGCTATACAAAATACCAAAGTCAAGTGTCCCTTTCACATATCTCAGCACTCGCTTCGCTGATGTCGAGTGCTCTACTTTTGGTGTTGTCATAAATCTGGAAATGAAGCTCACAACGAAACTCGGATCAAGTCTAGTGGTTGTAAGATATATCAAGTTGCCCACTAGCTATCTGTATAGTGACTCACTGACTGTCTTTGAGTCAGTCTTGGCTGAAAGTTTCAGCCCTTTCTCCATAGGTGTAGAGGATATTTTGCAATCCTCCATCCTAAACTTATCCAACAAACTCCTAGCATACTTTGTTTGAGAGACAAAAATGATGCTCCTTGTTTGCCAAACTTCTACACCCAGACAATAGTGTAGGAGGCCTAGATCTGTCATGTCAAAAGCTCTGCTCATGTTGGATTTGATCCATGTAATTTCATCTTCCTCACTATCTGTAATAATGATATCATCCACATAAACAACCAGAAGAATGATCTCATTACCAACTCTATTGACATATAAGTTGGAATCTGAAGGACTCCAGTGGAACCCTTGTTGAACCAAATACCTGTCAATCTTGATGTACCACGCCCTCGGTGCCTGTTTCAGACCATATAGTGTAAATTCTAACCTTGTACAATATCTACTGCAAAATGATATTCATAAAAGAACAGAAAAGATACAATGGCAAATACAAACATTACACAGAGATTTTTCACCTGGAAACCCAAACCGGGAAAACCAGCATATATTATATTGATACACATTGTGTTACATTGTTTACAATAAAATATAAATATAGGAGCCAGCGGCATCCAAAACCCTAACCCAATGACCTGGATTAGTCGAAAACCCTAATTCCTTAACCGGAAATAGAAAACCATCGGCAAAAACCATGTGCCGAAAACCACCTAATATCATGTGGTCCCAGAAATATGTCGGCCCGAAACCGGCGAAAATATGTCGGCCCAAAAAAAAAATTTCGGGGGCGCTACCCCCGAACCCCCGCGTGGGGGTCTCCGCCCCCTTCTTACCCCCCTGCGCGCTTGGCGCAGGCGCTCAGACACTACTACTCATGCAAAGAATATAACACATACCCAACATTCTCCCACTTGTTGTTTTCTTTGCACACAAGGGGTTACAGGGTTACATAGTCAACAATCTAAGGCAGCAATGCCCATGGATCCTCTACACCAAGAGAACTTCTCAGTGCTCACAGATTTTGTTAATGAATCTGCAACATTCTTCAAAGTATCCACCTTCATCAGTGACACTTTCTTTTCTTCAATCATGTCTCTTACAAAATGATATTGAACATCAATGTGCTTTGTCTTTGAATGATATGCAGGGTTCTTCGCCAAGAAAATTGCACTCTGACTGTCACACTCTATCCTTAC
>ML780425.1:411985-423723 GCA_009831015.1 Picea engelmannii | reverse complement strand
AATAAAGCTCTGATACCAAATGTAAATTCTAACCTTGTACAATATCTACTGCAAACTGATATTCAGAAAAGAACAGAAAAGATGCAATGGCAAATACAAACATTACACAGAGATTTTTCACCTGGAAACCCAAACCGGGAAAAACAGCATATATTATACTGATACACATTGTGTTACATTGTTTACAATACAATATACATATAGGAGCCAGCGGCATCCAAAACCCTAACCCAATGACCTGGATTAGTCCAAAACCCTAATTCCTTAACTAGAAATAGAAAACCATCAGCAAAAACCATGTGTCGAAAACCACCTAATATCATGTGGTCCCAGAAATATGTTGTCCCGGAAATATGTCGGCCGGGCAAAAATATGTCGGCCCAAAAAAAAATTTTCGGGGGCGTTGCCCCCGAACCCCCGCACAGGGGGCTCCGCCCCCCTCTTACCCCCCTACATGCCCAACGTAGGCGCTTAGACACTACTACTTTTGCAAAGAATATAACACATACCCAACATATAGAGCCTTCTTTAGTCTACAAACTAGATGCTCCTTCCCTGCAACCTGAAACCCCTCTGGTTGGCACATGTATACCACTTCCTTCAAATCTCCATTGAGGAAGGCACTTTTCATGTCCATCTGGTGGACCTTCCAGCCTTGCTATACTACCATGGCTAGAGAAAGATGAATAGTGCTCATCTTCACTGTAAGAGAAAAAGTCTCCTCATAGGCAATGCCTTCTCGCTGAGAGAATCCTTTTGCAAGTGACCGTGCTTTGTACTTGTCAAGTGTACCATCTTCCTTGTACTTGGCCTTGTACACCCATTTGTAGCTAATGGGTTTCTTCCCTGATGGAAGAGCTGTGAGATCCCAAGTATAATTTTTCATCAAACTTTCATGTTCGACCTCCATGGCCTTTTCCCATTCAGGTCTTCCTTTTGCTTCCTTGAATACCTGAGGCTCATAGATCTCCTAAATATTGGCCATAAGAGAAAATTTGATTGTGCCAGTCTATTGTTTACTCTTACCTCATGATGATCTTCCCTCGATCGTCTCTCCTATCCGAACATCTCCAATGGTGTTGTGACACCACTTGGGTCTTTTGGAATCCCTGGCTGTGAAGTCAATATTTCCACCATGACTTGGGCTTCTTGCTTCAGAATGTACTGATATGACTGACCTAGGAGACTGATCATGTTCTAACTCCTCATCATCATGCTCAGAATCTTTCCCCACTTCAGGTGGAGCTATCAGAAGCTTGACACCTGAATCTTCAATGAATTCTGGCTGCTTAGTAACTCTAAATGCGGGAGGAGTATGGAAGGGTCCAACATCCTCATCAACAACAACATCTCTGCTAAATCTCACCTTATCAGTGTCAACATCAACCAATCTATAAGATTTATGGGTGTCGCTGTACCCTGTAAGCATCATCTTCTTACTCTTCGGATCTAACTTGGTTCATTTCACAGTTGGAATCCAAGTGTAAGCAAAAGAACCAAAGACCTTCAAGTGACTTACTTTGGGCTTTCTTCCAGACCATGCTTCTTATAGAGTCTTCTGCTTTACCGCATCATGGGAGATCTATTCACCAAGTACACTACTGTGAACACTGCATCTTCCCAAAACCTGTTAGGAACATACCTATTCTGCAGCATACATCTGGACATCTCTTTGATACTATGGTTTCTCTTTTCAACCACCCCATTTTGTTGTGGAGTATAGGGTGTGGTGTATTGTCTCTTGATCCCATGTTTAGCACAAAAATTATTGAATTCTTTAGAGAAAAATTCCCCACCATTATCATATCTAAGAGAGGTAATATGACAACCTGACTCATTCTCGACTAATGATTTAAAGTTTTGAAATTCTTTAAACACGTCAGACTTCAACTTAAAAAAATACACCCACATTTTCTTACTGAAATCATCAACAAACAGAAGGAAATACCTGGCACTGGTGATTGATGTCGTGTTCATTGGTCCACATACGTCTGCATGAACTAGTTGAAGAACCCTCTAGACTCTCCAAGCTTGTTCTTCATCAAATGGCTCTCGATGTTGCTTCCCTGCCTAGCAAGCTCCACAAACTCCCTGAATCTTCTGCTGAATGTCTAGAAGTCCATCTACCAGTTTCTCTCGTGCCAATTGAGAAAAGTACTTAAAATTGATGTGCCCAAACCTCTGATGCCATAGTGTGCAGATGTCTAATGCACTCTTCGCTGTTAGTGCATGCTCTCTACCCTGCCCAATATCCACCAATCTGAACAAACCATGGTCCTCCACACCAAGAACAACGATCTTCTTGGTATTCTTGTCAACGATATAACACTTGTGATTGCTAAAGTTGACATACAAGTGAGGAGAGTGCCTCATAATCTGACTAACTGAGAGGAGATTAAGCTCCATACCTAACACATAGTGGACGTTGAGAAACATAAGAATCTTTCCTCCGAAGGAAATTTGAACATTCCCCTTGTCGACTATATTATACTCCTCGCCTCCACTGAAGATCACCGAGTCTTTGGATGGACTAGGTGTAAAATCTATGAACCAATATTTATGATTGGTGGAATGCCTGGATGCGCCTGAATCAACAAACCAAGAAGATGACTTGGACTGATCTTCTTGTGTAGAGGACATAAAGGCATAGAAGGTTGTCTCCTTCTCCTCCGTGTGCTTTGTGACATGGGCCTTGTGCTGAGACCTTCCATGGTTGTGCTTCTGATCTCCCAACCGCTTTCTACAGTGCTTCTTCATATGTCCAGTCTTGCCATAGTAATGACAAGTGATGGTCTTAAGGATTTTGGTGGCATCCTCATCATTGCCTGGACAAGGTTTCCTTGTCCATTTGCCTTTGCCTTTAGCTTTGGCTGCAAAGGCCTTCTCTGAACCCTCTGTCTCACTACTGCTCCCAAACTGCTTCTTCCACCTGTCCCGCTGCAAGAGCTTATCGGATAGCTCTCCAAACTTTAGGTCAAGATCTGTAGTTGTGATGTTCAGGGTCTCAATGAAGTGCTCATAGGACCCTGGCAAGTTGTTCAGCGTGATCACCACCATGTCCTCTTATGCCATCTTCTGACCAATGGCCTCCAAATTTTCCCGAATGTCCTTGATCTTGAGTAAGTGCTCTTGGAGAGAGGCACCCTCACTCATCTTGATCGAGAACAACATATTCTTTAAAAAGAATGCTCGATCTTTATCTGAAATATCATGGGTCTCTTTCAACTATTTCCAGATCGCTGGAGCTGTCTTCCCATTCCAAACCTCAGGTGGAATCTCATTTGTCACGGACAATTTGATCAGCATCATAGCCTCTCTGTCCTGGCCATCAAACTTGTCTTGTTCTTTACCTACAACCGTGGGAAGAGGACTTGTGCCCAGAACAACATCTGATAGGCACTAGTATGCAAAAATGGCCAACATGTGTTGCTTCCAGGCATTGTAGTTCTTCCCAAAGAACTTTTGGTTTCCTTCCAACATGATGTTGGTCAATGTAGCCATAGATGATCTTAAAATACTGAACTTAGCAGATAAATAACGGAAAAATACCTGCAATTTTCCCTCAACCATCTCCAAAGCAACCAATTTCTCCTCAAATCTGCTAACTCATAAAATTAGCAATAAACAAAACACTAGATCTTCGAAGCTAGGCACCAATCTAGGTAAGAACATGCCAATTTGGGTTTTAAAACCAAAATATCAAATGAACACGACTCCAGTTAATCCAAAACCCTTTCGTCTCCTTGAGTGTGCTACGCTGGTGATCCCTCGATCCATCATTGTCGGTAGTAGTCCCTAGGTCTTCACACGCTCCTAGACTTCGTGGCCCTAACCTCGCTCTAATACCATGTAATGAAAATTGAGCACACACAAAAACCAAGATAACTTGAATAAGGTTATCTGTCTTTATTCAATCAATGAAATAAGAGAGAAAATAGCTTTCTTATATAGGTTACAATCTAGTAGAGTCAAACCACTTTATGAATGTGGGATAAAGTGAAAATATAACCTAAAAGAAAATATCTGACCTAAAAGAAAATAAATTAACCTAAAGTCATTTTGACTTTATTAATGCCTAAGTCTAATTTCTAATTGACCATTATAAACTAATATTTAATTTAACAACATATAGAACACACATTCATTGGTTTGTATTACATGACAAATAAGAGACATACTTTTCTCTACAACCATTCATCTTTACAAATTATAAACTTAAATAAATATAATATTTAATTATTTCACTAAAAATCATGAGTCACTAGTGAAATTTATTTTTCTTAAGATATTTTGTATATGTAATAGAAATGTAAAAAATAAATATTCATTGATTTGTATGGGTAAGAGGATAAAACTTAAAAAATTGAGTAACAATTTTTATTTTTCTGTGAGAGGATAAGATATATGTTTGTGTAAGTGGAATGCTTTAATATCTAAATAATAGAATTCATAAATAAAAAATATGATTTTCTTATAATGTTTTGAATAAATAAAGTAATCACACACATAAATTTGAATGCCAATCATCAGTTTAGCATTTCAACATCTTAACATAATGCAAATGTGATTATTTTAGATAATATATGCATAAACACGTCTATGTGTGTTTGCAATTTCATTAGCTATTGTTATTTGTAACATATTGTAATGGTTTGTCAAAATATGACATTGAAAGATGAACAACATATTGATTTTGATATGTTTTATGCAGTCCATACAACCAACTTGGTTACCTAAAACCTAAGTGTGATGTAGACATATTTGAAGAGACATGACACATAAAACATGACTAATAGTTGAGATAACCTCTTAACTGTATCCTTGGACATTGTATGGTGATATTGAGACCATTTGGATGTTTTGAGCACATGGCATGGGTTTTGAGGCCCTAGACATGGTCAAGGGGAATAACATGGAACTTAGGATCTAAATAGTGCTTCTAGGCATCTAGCGATAAGAAATACTCCTCCTTGAACCACCACATATGACCTCCCAAAGGGGTCCTTGACGACTAAGTGAGGATATTGGCACCATTTGCAAATTTTTAGTAATGGGTATCTCAACGTTGGAAACTCAAAGTTGAGGCACTAAACATGGCTTCTAGTCACCCAAGAATAGTAATGATACTATGGGGCCCCTTGAATGGCCCATGATCCTTAGTAGGAAACATTAGGACCTAAGTCCTTAGTTCCTACACCTAAATAAACCCATCCATGGTACACAAATTGTCAAAATTACTCATACATACCATTCATATGTAAACAATTCCCTTTATGGGTCCTTTGTGGCGATTTATGACCTTGTGCATGTTTAATGAGATATAAAACAAATCATTGGGGCCAATCATCGAGGCTTGAGTCCTTGGTTTTTGGTATTAAAAACGGAATTGGGCCATGAGACTCATCCTTTCTACACTAAATGTTAAAAGTATGTATATCCCACTTATGGGGCAATAATTCCCACTACAATGCATTTAGGGTAGTTTTGGGCTCTATATATGAGCCATGAGCCCTACAAGGAACTATTAAGGCATATGTCTCTTGGTTTTGGTATTAAAACATTGCCTATACCATAAGACCCAATTGTACCATACAAAATGTCACACTAATAACCATATCCTAATTTCAAGCCAAATATTACATCTTCAAGAACTCTATCGAGGTTTAGGGTCCTATGTATGTCCTGTGAATTATAGAAAAAAATTTTAGAGCCAATGTCTCTGATTTATGTATATAAGCATTGTCCTAGGACACAAGACCTATTCATGTTTCTCCAAACATAAGATTTATTTTGATAGGGATAATTTGTCCTCTATGAGGCAATTTTGGTTATTTGAGGACATGCATATTTCCCCTAATCCCTAGCAATTCATCTCATGATCAAAGTCCCTAGTTGTCATACTTAAAATGTGCCTTAGTCTACATGACCCATCAATGTTATGCAAAACATCATAATTGTTCCCATATCTAGGCCAAATATTCCATTTATAGGGCCTCTATGCTAGGTTTCGTCCCTATGTATGTCTCATGAGCCCTAAAAGAATTTTTTGTATCTCAACTACCTAGTTTTAATCACCCAACCATAAATGTAGATATCATGCCCATACATGATGCACTAATTATTATAATTATTATCATATCTCACTTGAAATCCAAACATCCTTATATATATCCTTTGTGATGATTTTTGCAAATGTGCATGGCCCATGAGCCCTAAAGATAAATGTTATGGACTAATTCATCAATTGTTTTCCTTGAATCATGTTCTAAAAAATGTGGCCCATACCTACTTTTAAAAATGTCATGTAATTAGTCCCATATCTTGTGCATAAAAAAAACATTACCTCTACATGGTTTGTATGATGGCTCACAACCCCATGCATGGAACATAGAAAGTGTATTTATCATTCCTAATCATAAACCAAAAATTATCCCTACAAGGTCCCTATGGTGATTTGAGGTCATGTGTAGGTTCCATGAATTCTAAAAGAACACTTAGTGTAGATATCCGTAATTTCCATCCTTGAACCATAAGTTGGGACATGATACCCATACAAGGTATGCCAGATGTTAAAAACATGCATTTATCCCAGTCATAAGAGAAGGATTTCCTCTATAAGGACTATGCCATGGTATTGGACCCATACATGGTCAATGAGATGTACAAAAAATTATTAGGGACAATGTCCTTGGTTTATATTAGACAAGCCATGAAAATCATGCCCATATCCTATTTCTAGAGTAAATGTTCCTTATACTAGGATTTTGTGGTAGTTTACTTCCCCATTCATAGTTTATGAGTTCTAGAAGTGATTGTGAGGGCATAAGTCTATGATTGTTATCCCTAAAGTAGTCAATATATTGCGTCAAAATAGATATTATGCCATGAACACTAGTTGTTAATAATACCTACATGTTTCTATATGCTAAACACATGCACTGTGTTATTTATAAATTGGTTTTGTTATGTACTTTATATCACGTGCACTTTCTTGGCCGATAGGAACACACATGTGTTATGCTTATATAGAGACAAAAGAGGCACACATACCAATATCATTTATGTCCAAATACATGTTAAAAAACACAAAGCAACAACTAACTATTTGGAATATTTCCACAACAAAGAATTCCATATCATTTAATGTGATTGAAGAAGAATCTTACAAGTTCTCAACATTGATTATTATGATAACAACAAACTTACATAATCGAGTAAGAAAATTGGTAAGGAAATAGAAGATTCTTGAAAGGTTACAAGAAATTAGAGCCAAGTAAAGGCTAGACATGGCGAATTGAAGGAATCCAAGGAGCAGGAGTTCATGTTTGATTATGTAATTATATGGAATCAATTTTTCTTGATATACTTTGAGTTGGAAATAATAACACCTATTTGTCTTATAGAATAATTTGTGATACTTGAATATACGAGAAGTGTGTGGTTGTTATTGGATTAGCCATTGCGAAGTAGAGTTTTTCTCTACATGAATAGTTTTCTTCTAAGTTGGATCCATTTCATTTTTCCACATTTTTCCCTTTTATAAGATAGAGGGTTAACAAAATATTCCATTAAGTAAGTGGTTAAAAGAGAAAAACAATGTACTAAGAAAATTTAAGGCAACCCATTCCCTAGTGGTGCGAAGAAACAAGGATGTAGCATAGGCAAAGTTGACGCCATGATGCCCACATAGATACCTTTGAATATTTTCTTCTTGAATTTAATTTTGTTGGGATGCATGCTTGATTCTTCGGATCACACCTACAATATTTTGGGTACTTAGATCATACATTTCTATTTTTGTGAATTCTTTGTATTCTTAAAGTTTCCATTTCCACACGATGTGTGTTTTCTTTACGTAGATGAGGAATTGGGATATTTCTCTAGGTATGTTATCTTCCCACTTCTATTCAAACTAGGAAAAATATAGAAGAGCAAGATTATTCCCTAAGATACTTTCAATTAAAATTATTAAATAAWTTTTTTTTTTTTTAATTAAGAATTTATATATTACCTTTCATGGAGAAAAATTATAGTATCGACTGTGATATCAGGGTTTGATTTTGCTGAGTTTCCCCGAAGGGAAACCAACTCAGCCATAATCTTGACCTTATGAGCCTCTGAAAATTTAAACATACTTGTCTGAATCGCCCCATGAGGAAACTGATTCGACTAAACAATTCATGCATACTGTAAAAAAGAAAGGACTATCTGTTGAAAGACTCAAAAGGTTGACAATGCTAGACTCTGATTGCCTATGAAGAATATCCTAAAGACAACTAACATTTGTCAAAATAAAACAAGCAATCTGACACATGTGTTCTTGCCGAATTTCATGATGTCTGACCCTCTCTCTTGTTCTCGTCTTCCTTGACATGCTCGTCCACATCTCTCTCTTTATCCCCCTGGATGTCTAGAGAAAGAAATGCCCTTGGAGATGCTAGGTAATTGGTGCCCAATTCCGGTGAGTGCAGAGAGTAGATCAGGGTCGCAAGCATAGATTCAATTTTCTTTGCATGCTGTTCCAAGTGTTCCAATCAAAAGCAGAGGTCGTTGACGTCTGTGTGAACTTTAAAGACAAAATATTGAAGAATCGAGACCAAGTATCTGAGTCTTGGGAATGAAGCATAGTCCTATTGGAGAAGAGTCTGGCTTGGAGGCACCTCCAATTGTATAAGGACCTCTTATGTTTGGTCTTTGGACTCTTCCCGAGAAGGCAGAGAAGGTGGCGATGGGGGGGGAAAAGGTGGTGGCAAGGCAGCAAAGGGTGGTGGACTCGTTGGCATGCAAGGGCTAGTTGTGAAGACAAGGAAAAATCCAAGAGTGGGTGAGGAGCATAGCCTAGAGAATTACCCTGTATATCAAACTACTAAACCCTACAATCCCATGGCGATGACAAAGGAATAATACCACCTTGGCCTAGGGAGGACTGAGTGGAATAAGGTGGCGAGGAGCTAAGCACATGAGAAAGGATAGTAGAGTGTCGGTTGGACATGGCTTCTTTGTTATGGTACCAAAGAGTGCCTCTCTTTTGCTTCCCATGAAGGAGAGGCATAACCAAGCGTACGTGAGGGTGAGGTAGAGGTGCAAACAAGGAGACCAAGGTGGGAACCATAAAAACTGTGAGAGTGCAAGAGAAATAGACAGGAGAGAACAATGGATGAAAACCAGAGAGAGGAGCATTGCCATAAGAAGGAAACTGGAGATTAAGTGTACACGTGTGTAGAAGTATTGGTCAATGTACTTCCTCCATATCTAGGACAAGAAACCATCACAGGGCGCATTGGAGTAGTTAGTTAGGATTTCACATCATTGAGGTGTTGTAGATCACATAGGGGAGTAATAAAGGCAAGAAGGAGGGTGCAGGTTCCATTCACATGGTCCATGGAAAGGTGGCAGATGTTGTCTTCTCCCCTGGATGCATGGAGCACTCTGACACCCCATCTGAGGGGATATATTTGCTGAGAGCCTTAGAAATATAGTCCTAGAGGATGGGATGATCATTGTGGGTGGGGGATGAACAAATGAGATTTGGTCCTTCTAGAGCCACACCAATATTAGCTAATTTGTCTGCTATCTGATTGGATTTCTTTTGCACATGCGAGGGAATGAGCACCAAGTGAGGCCTGATGAGAGATGCAATGGTACTGAGTTCTGTGGTAAGTCCCTGGCAAGGGGAGATTCTATCTGGATCCACCTGTTGAGTATTTGTTCAAAGAGGCTAAGGATTATTTGTGAGTCACCTTCAACGATCATCTTGTGGTAGCCATACTCTTGAGCAAGTTGTAAGCCTTTCATGAGACCCAGGAGCTCAATTGCTTTGTTTTTGTTGTGTCCAATTCTATATGAAGTGATAAGCATAATATTTCCTTGACTATTGGAAATAACCACTCTAAAGCTAGCAGGGCCCAGCTTACCTTTGGAGGCTCCATAGAAGTTTAACTTGATAAAACCTGGAGCTGGAGTTAACCATTATGATGGGCTTCCTATGGCTTGTGATCTTTGGGGTTTTCTTGAAAAGTGTCAATGGAAGTTGATGATATATTTGTCCAAGATACACTTTTCTTGGGGAGAACAAGACAAGTCATCATCTTTCCAAGGATGCAAGAGGATGGTTTCTCTAATATTGTCATATATGTGTTTCCAAATAGTTTGTTGATCAAGAAGAGATGAATGGAAGATCCTCCTATTGCATTCTTTCCAGATCTTCTAGGGGATRAAACACAGAAGTAGATGAGGTTGAGGATAGGAGAATGAAAAGATGAGTCTCTCCATCCTTTTATGGTTTCCTTGAGGCCTTCTCGATTGCGATCCATGGTTCACATGATTAAAKCCCAATAGTCCTAGATTTGTGTACTGTAGGAGAAGAGATTGAGGAGATGATTTTGAGATTTTGAATCTTTCCAACAAAGAGGAAATATGGAGGGCCCGACAAAGCCTCTTTTGGTGAGATTGTCCTAGGTGAGGATACCTTTATGCATGACAAGCCAGAGGAGGGTGCTAATTTTTTGCTAGTGCTTGGTCGACCAAATTTTTGCCCAAAATTTCTATTGGGGGAACTCTTGGGAGGTTGTATTTATGTTGTAAGATTCTCTAATGGTGAAGGTGCCCCTCAATGAGTACCCCCAGTGCTGGATGTCATCTCCTTGAAGAATTTGAATTTTTTTGGAGAAGGTTAACTCATGCCAAGGCTGAAGATCCACGTGTGCAGGAATGTGAAGTTTTGTGCAGGTGGACTTCCAATGTTTCCATGTTGTTCGAGGGGGGTCCTCTTTCTAGTAGTTTGTGACTTTGATTAGACCCACCTGTGTGGTGTGGGAAAGAAGGTTATTAGCAATGGATTTCTGCACTAGAGAGGGCCATTGTTGCCAACAGTCATACCAAAAGGAAGTTGTTTTTCCATTTTGTACTTTCCAAAAAGCATGATATGCAATCAAAGAGTAGATTTGGTTCGCACCATTCCAGATCAAGGATCCTAGAGTGTTTTCATTCCATCTGATAAGCTTCTTTTCTACAATGTTCATAATGTATTTCTTTATCCAAAGTTGGGCCCAGAGGTATTTGGGTTTCTTTAACCATCTCCACCAAATCTTAGCACTGATAACTTTATGAAGAATGGATGGGTCCTGTAAGCCAAGACCTCCTTTTAATTTTGATTTGGATATATTTTCCCAGCTAATTAGAGCTATTTTTTGCTCATTCATTTACCCCCTCCATAAAAAATTTCTTTGAAGGGTTTTGATGGTTGTTAGAATGAAGCTAGGGGCCTCCAGATTAGAGAAGGAATAGATAGGAAAGGTTTGAAGGATGAACTTGAGGAGGATGAGGCAACTGGGGAGGTTGAGCAAATGAAAGGTCCAAGAGGAGATTTGTTTACCCATGGAGGAAAGGAGCCCCTCCCAAGAGATTTTTCGTAGATTTTTATTAATAAGGGGAATGCCGAGATATTTGGATGGAAGGGAGATACGTGTAAAACCCAAGATGTTGGTAATATGAAGTTGAACAGGGATGGGGGTGTTAAAAAAAAATTCTTGGATTTTTCTCTATTAATGTCCATTCATGAGGCTACGCAAAAAGTTTGAAGGATACAGAAGACTTGAAGGGCTTCACAGACAATAGGGGATCTCATCATTAAGGTATCATCAAAAAATGGGTTGTGGGAGATTGGGGGATCCATGCCATGAAGGGGGAGACCAACTAGATATTTATCAACAATGGACACTTTAATGAAATGGCTAAGT
>ML780425.1:352215-373179 GCA_009831015.1 Picea engelmannii | reverse complement strand
TTTATTTTTTCATAAAATTTTACATATTTTAAAGTTTTTTAATAAAAAAATTAATTGTTTTTTGTAATTTTATGTTTTTTATTTTTATTATTATTATTATTTTGTATTATATTTTGTAGTTTAAGTGTGTTAATTTTTTTTTTAGTATATATTTTTAATTGTTCTTTTTGTTTTTTAAACTTTTCTAAAGTTTTTCGGCCATACTTTTTTGTTTTTTTTGTAAATAAAGTGTAGAACCTTGTATTAATGATGTCTATATGTTGTACAGTGACAAGTGTAAGCCACCTGTTCCTCCACAAGTGGGAAAGTAGAGTAGGTGGCTCCTTGATGTTCAGATATTGATGCATCCTTTTAAGTTCTAGCATTGCTAGAACTAAAATGTTTACACAAAAATTTACAGTATATTTACGGAAACAAAAAGGTTTGAACCATGTTCTACAACCTTTCGCTAAGGCTAGCTATAGACAGAGCTACCATAACTAAAAATACACAAAAATAATAAGAAAAAACTGTTATTTCATCTATCTTTTCATCATGGTAAGCTAGACCAATGACCCTGCAACTGAAATAGAAAAAAAACCAAAACCTGGAGACATCAATCCATAGCTAAGCTTGGTTGTCCATGTATTGTGTAGACCAGAGTGAACTATTGACAACAAGTAGGGAATCTGTCATGCACGGGAGCATCTGTTAACACATTGAACAAGATGTCCATCAGTTGGTTGAGGATGCTCTGGGAGTGCATCTTCTCATCCTATTTCTTCCTGATCTCGAATAGGAGTTGAAGGTGATCCTCCATGAGGAGGTTGGAGAAATGTTGAGATTGTTCCTCCTCCTCCTCCTTGCCAGCTTCATTGGTAGCCCCTGCATTTTCATCCAATTAACCTGTGGATTCATTGGCTATCTATGCATTGTTCTCCAGATGCTAGCTTGGAGGAATCCCCTCCTCCACCGTGCATATTCCATCGGCATAGTAGGGGTCGATTGGCTTGACGATAGGGGGTGCCAAGATGTTGGTGGCCAGAGGGGGGCACATGCATGAGGGTGGTGCCTCTTCTTTTACCATTCTTAGGTTGTGGAGTAGTGGAGGAAAGGACGAAGGCAAGTGAGTAGTAGAGGAGGTCACCATAGAACTGGAGAGGAGCCAACTGCATCCTCTGGAGGGTGTGTCGAGGGTTTTCAAAATGATCAATGAGCTCCCATTAGGAGGGGGTGAAACTATGACATCGAGAGAGGGTGATGTTGTTATGAGAACCCCTCTTGAATTTTCCTCCCTCTCGAGGCATGCTGGGGGGAGTATGGAGGTGGAGGAAAGAGGAAATGGAGGCTAATGGAATTTGCAGAGAATAAAGGAAGGAGATGGAGGTATTGAGAGGGAGCTTGAGGTGATTGAGAGTGAAAGTGGAATGGAGGGAGTCGGGGAGGATGTTGTTGGTGCATGAAAAGACATTGATGAGAGAAGTGGTTCTATAGTTCTTAGGAGAGTTGAAGAGAAGGATAGGAAGAGTGCACCAGGGCAGGTGAGGAAAGGAATAAGACTCCTGATCGAAGTATTTTTCACACCTATTAATGCCATTGAATCCAAGTTGACAACCAAATCAATCCTAGTACACCCGGTCTAGCTTGCTCACTCGCCCATTAGCCCAGCTAGGTGCACTACCATTACTCCTCTCATGGTGTGAGCCAGAGGGGCTTGTAGTTGGGGTTAATAACTCCCTCAGTTGCCCAATTCCAGGTGTCCTCAATATCTGACCAGGTGGCACCCCATCCGAGTGAGGGAAGTCCCTATGGGCTAGCTCCTTGCAATGGATCCATAGAGGTCAGCTTTGGGACTGGCTAGAATCTATGAGAGCGATCTGCTGTGTGGCATCAATCCCTGTGTTGGCCAATCTATATGCCACTTTGTTTTCACTTTTCTTTATGTGAGAGGTGTTGAAAGTGAGAAAGGGTCTGAGGAGTGACTAAAAGTTGTGTAGGGGGCCCAGGAGGCACCAACTAGAGGTTATTTTTTCCAGATCTCTTCCATTTAGGATTTTTGTTTCCAAGTCAATTATGACTTTGGATTCTCCTTCTATGATTAGGCAGGTGAGGTTGTAGTCCAGAGCCAATTGCACTCCTTTAACTAGACCCCAAATTTCCACTGAGTTGTTGGGGTCAAATCCCATATTTTCTGCAGTGAGGCTATGAATTTGGCCCTTGTTGTTTCTTATGACAACTCCTAATCCTGAGAGACCTGGATTGCCTTTTAAGGCACCATAAAAGTTGAATTTTTTAAATTTTGGCAGGCTGAGGGGTGGGGGGGGGAAGCCATACAGAGGGAATAAGGGATTTGACTTTGAGGGGGGGTTGTTATGGAAGGGTGGAGTGAGATAGTGAGAAGCCCCAAGAGTTGAGGATCGAAAACTCACAAGGATCAGAGGGGAAGTCTTCTTGGGTACACAGTTGGAGATGAACAGTTTCCTGGAGGTGTGATATGATTGTGGACCAGAGGAGAGCGGGTTGGGAGGGCTGAGAGTGAAAGATTCTTTTGTTCCTCTCTTTCCAAAGTTGCCAAACTATGAAGCCTGGTAAGATTTTCCAAGTTTTTTTCAGGATTGGACTTTATAAGATTCAGTTCCCCAACCCCTGATTGTGCTCATGATGTTATCTTTGACCCATTTGGTTCTTCTCATGAGTTGGGTATCTTGATTCCAAATTTCCTCACTGAGTGTACAGTTATTTAGGATGTGATCTGTGGTTTCTTCCTATTGATATCAAAGATGGTAGAGCAAGGGAAAAATAAAACTTTGTATTTGTAGATTGTCCTAGGTTAAGATCTTGTTCTGAAGAAGGAGCCAGAGGAATGTCAAGATTTTGGGCCAGAATTTCGATTTCCATACTATTTTCCAGATGCGGTCTTTTTGCAGAGTTTGAAATTTTTCCTATAGATTATATCCCTCTTTGAGAGTGAATTTTCCATGGGGTGTGTGTCCCCATCTGAGAATATCTGGATCTGTGCTTATCTAGATTCATCTTGGGATAGTTGTTTGTCTCCAATGTTGCAGGTCACAATCCATTGATACTTGAAGTTCCTAATGGGTTTATTTCCATCTTCGCCAGGGAGAGTTGTTAGGGATGTTTGTCCACATATCTCCTACTTTGCGGGTGGCAATATCTTGTATGTGATTTTCATAGGATTGTATATTTTCTTCCGATTGGAGGGGTGGTAGTTGTTGCCAAGAATTTGTCCAGAATAGGGTGCTATGGCCATTGTGAATTTCCCAAAAAGCGTATTCCTATATTATTGGTCGATTTCTCCAAGCCACATTCCATATGTTGCAGCCTTGATTTTTTTCCTGCATCTTGATCAGATGGATTTTTTGCATGTTTGGGGCGTATTTTCGTTTCCATATCTTGCACAATTTTATGTTGGAATTTTGAGCCATGTCCACCAAATTCTAGCTCCCATGGTGTTATTTAGTTTGCCAGAGTCCCGGAGGCACAGACCGCCTAGATATTTGGGCTTACAAACTTTATCCCAGCTGACTAGGGCCCATTTTTTGTCTGAGTTGTGGTCATACCAAAAAAATTTCCTTTGGAAATTCCTTATTTTCTTTATGACGGATTGGGGGCGGCTAGGGATGAGAAGAGGTAGGAAGAGATGGCTTGAAGGACTGACTTTAAGAGGGTGATTCTAGTAGGGAGGTTGAGGGAGCGGAAAGTCCAATTGTTCAGAAGGTTGGAGATGGAGAGGAGGAGAGAATCCCAGGAGATGTTTCTAGCAGCCGAATATGAAAGAGGGAGTCCCAGGTACTGAGAGGGAAGGGAGAAGACATGAATATTTAGAAGATGGGAAATGTGTTGTTGGATTGCATCTGGCTTGTTAAAGAAGAAGAGTTGTGATTTGGCTAGATTAAAGGTGGTGCCTAGAGCTTCACTGAAATCATTGAAGATGGACCTCAGTTTGTTTTCTTCTTGCACTATGGGGGTGTTCAAAAGAATCATGTCATAAAAAAATTGGTTGTGGGAGGCTGTTGGTTGAAGCCCATGAAGAGGGAGTCTTTGAAAGGATCCATTTTGAACCAAGGCTTTGATATAGCGACTTAGGCCTTCAACCATTATGAAAAAAAGGAAAGGGAAGAGGGTGTCACCTTTCCTTATTCCTCTTGAAGGTGAGAACGGTTGTGAGGGTGCACCACTAACAAGGATTGAGAAGAAGGTTGAAGAAATGAGGCTCATTATCCAGGATATCCAATCCTTGCTGAAACCAAAAGACATTAAGAAAACTCTCATGTATTGCCAACTTAATTTGTCAAAATATTTATAAAGTTCAAGATTTAGTAGAATACCTAGTGTATGGGTGATTTTGAGTGAGTGGATAATTTTGTGCACAAGAATGATGCTATCCATGATTTTCTTTCCTTCGACGTACCCAGATTTCTCCTTGGAAATGACGAAGGGGAGGATTGGCTTGAGTCTTAGTGATCCAGATTTTATGAGCAGAACAAAATGAATACAGATTATTAAAACATGACTAACCTAGAATAACAGAGATACATTAAAACTAGTTTTCTATTCATTAAGGAAATAAGATGAAACCGTAAAATGTAGTGGAAAACAAGCTTGTTGGAATGGTGGCGGCTTATCTCTGAGAAGAGATGTGACAATTGTGCTCATTCGCAAGAAGATAATCACAATAAGGCTATGAAGGAATTTTTACAATAAACAAGAATGTCAAAAACCCTAGACATCCAAAAACCTAACCCTAGGAGATGAAGCTCCAAACATCATGTGGGCCCCGTTTCGGTAAGTTAGTACATCAATATCCTGGGGTTGTAACTTTTGCATACGATCTCTATTTTAGATGCAAGATATCTTGTTGGAAAGGTATCGTCGAGGAGATTAATTTAAGGGGATAAATAAGAGCCTTTGGTTATCATTGAGAACCTTGATCCTGAAAAACCTTCATTTAGGCCCTCAAAATGGCCTTAGAAGTTAAAAACTACTAAAAATAGTAAATCGCCAAAATTGCTAGAAAATTGTTTTGAGCGAGTTGGACAAGGTGGGTGGCCATTGATATCCACTTGGATAAATCCTCCCTCCCTTAGGAAGTAATGGTATCTATTTTCTTGAGTTCCCCTATCATATGAGGAATTTTTTGTTGAATTTAGCCCCGGGTGAGCCACTTGCCTTGGTGCAGGAGCTGCCCTGCTTTGATGACTCGATAAAGATGGTACCCTTTCTGTCGAGTAACCTGGATCCGTGTGTCCAAAATATGATCATTGGATTCCCATTGCATGCATTCAAGGTTGAGCTCTATTGGTTTCAACTTCTCTTCTATCTCGGAGGTGTCCAATAATGGTGGGAAATATGGCCGAAGGAGAGCCACGTTGAAGACTGGGTGTAGACCAAGGAAAGAGGGAATGTTGAGCTCAAAATATTTGTCACCCATAGCCAAAATTGATAGAAAACTATTTTGAGTGAGTTGGACAAGATGGGTGGCCACTAATATCAACCTGGATAAATCCTCCCTCCTTAGGAAGCAATGGTCTCCATTGTGTTGAGTTCCCCCATCGTATGAGGAAATTTTTGTTGAATTTGGCGCCGAGTGAGCCACTTGCCTTGGTGCAGGAGCTGCCCTTCTTAGACAAATCGATAAATATGGAACCCTTTCTATCGAGTACCCTGGATATATGTGTCCACAATATGATCATTGGATTCACATTCCATGCAGTCAAGGTTGAGCTCTGTTGGTGTCAACTTCTCTGCTATCTCGGAGGTGTCCAATAATGGTGGGAAATATGGTTGAAGGAGAGCCATGTTGAAGACTGGGTGCAGGTCAAGGAAAGAGGGAATGTTGAGATCAAAATCATTTTCACCCACAGCCTTGGTGATGGTGTCTGACCCATAACAGAGTGGGAGAAGATTTCAATGGAGCCTTGTAAGGCATTCTTTCTGCAAGTGAAACCAAACTTTGTCTCCCACCTGAAACTTATATGGAACCTGATGTTGATCATGGTGCTTCTTGTACTTGAAATTAGACTTTTGTAGAATATCCTAAACCTATTGGTAGATTTGATGGATATGCTCACTGAACCAAGTGGCTTTGTCATCTTTTGGTGGAGCAGGGGACAAGTCATACGAGGTGGTCACCAGGGGTAGTGCAACATCCATGGGGCCCAATGGTTGGAATCCCAACCCCACCTGAAAGGGGTTGTGGCCAGTTTAGCTATGCATGGCTTGGTTGTAGCTATGTTGGACATAGGGAAGACTCTCATCCCATGTGCAGGGTGTTTTGAATTTTACATGTGTAGGATATGTACGATCATCTGATTGAAGACCTGAGTTTGGCCATCTGTCTGGGGGTGGAAGGCAATGGATTTTGTGAGCTTGGTATCCAGCAGTGACTAGAGGCTTGACCAGAATGTGTTGAGGAACCGACTACCACAGTATAAGATAATGGTTTGTGGGATCCTAAAATGTACCCATACTCGTTCAAAGAAGAGCTTGGTAGTGGATTTTGTTGTGATGTTCTTCTTGCAGGCGGCTAGAATCACCATTTTGGAATAGTGATCAACTACCACAAAACAATAGTCATTTCCCCTCTTTGTGGAGGGGAGGCCCGACATGTATTCCATTGAGATGGATTCCCACGGCCTATCAGGAGTAGGAAGAGGGGTGTACAAGCCCTGTTTCTTAGTGGTCAGTTTGGCAATAACGCAAGCAGTGCAGGACTTGATATACTTGTCGACATCCTATCAAAGTTTCAACTAGTAGAAATGTTTCTGTAGCACTCCCACTGTCGTTTCAATGCCAAAGTGTCCTGCCACCCGACTGTAGTGGGATTTCTAAAGAATGTTTGCATGCTCGCTTGATGGAACACAAATATGGCCTAGATGACAAAACAACCCATATTGATGATGGAAATTAGTGACCACTGAGTTTGCACCCAACATTTGGTAGGTGGTGGAGAAGTCAAGGTCTGTCTCATAGACTTGGGGCCATCCGAAGGTATCATGGCTACAATATTCTAGCACCATGGTGAGTTCCATGACTGGAGGTCAGCTAAGGCAATCAACAACTCGGTTGGTACTTCCTTTTTTATGCTTGATGTTGAGTTGGAACTATTGTAAGTATGTGGACCACTTCTGATGGCAGTCATTCTACAATTTTCCTTGGGTCTACATGAAGTGTAGTGTCTTATGATCAGTGTGGATGACTGTCTCCTTCCCAAGAATATAATGTCTCCACTAGTGACAACCTTAAAAAATGAATTACATTTCGTTTTCGTAAGTAGGGTACTTACGGACAACGTCTGATAGTGTCTCACTATGATATGCCATGGGGTAGCTGTGTTGAGTGAGAACGATGCCCACAACATAGTCTAAAGAATCTATCTCGATCTCAAAGGGATGTTGCAAGTCCGGTAATGAAAGTACTGTGGATGAGAACGAATGCTTCTTCAATTCATCGAAGGCTTGTTCTTGGGATAGGCCCCACACAATTTTTTCCTTACCGCAACCCTTGGTTACTTGGATGAGGGCCCATGTGATATGAGAGAATCCGACATGAACCTGTGATAGAAATTGGCGGGGCCCAATAAGATCTAAATTTTAGTGAGTGTGGTTGGGGCTCACCAGTCATGGATGACCTAGATCTTGGTTGTATCCACATGAACACCATGTCGATCAACGATGTAGCCTAAGTAATGGACCCTGTCCATGCTGAAGGATCATTTTTCCAAGTTTGCATATAGTTTGTGTTGCCATAGAGTGTGTAGAACCTGCTGGGTATGGTGGTTTTCCACCCAAGTCTTGTTGTAGATGACGATGTCATCTAGACACACCACTACAAAATTATTAGTGAAAGGTCATAGGATATCGTCCATCATCCTCATAAAAGTTGTAGGAGCATTTGTCAAAATAAAGGGCATGACCAACCATTCAAAAAGACCCTCTTTTGACTTGAAGGAGGTCTTCCATACATCTGTCTATTCTATTGGGACCTGGTGGTAGCTAGAATTTAGATAAATCTTACTGAATTATTTGGCCCCCGTGAGTTGATCAAGGAGGTCGTTGATTCAGGGAATCAGGTATTGGTTTCATAATGTAATTTTATTTAGGGCCCGGTAATCAATGCAGAGTCGCCACGTCCCATCTTTCTTCTGCACCAACAAGATTGGGCTCCCACAAGGTGATGAGTTGGGATGTATGTGCCTCTTGTGGAGAAGTTCTTGGATCTACCTCTTGATCTCCTTGTTTCCTAATAGAGAGCAGCAGTAGACTAGCCCACTGGGTAGAGGTGTGCCTGGGGTCATATCGATGGTATTCTTGACCTGGCAGTGTAGAGGTACCCCGGTAGGAGAGGAGAAGATATCTAATTATTCTTCCACGACCTTATCCACTTGCTTCTGTTGTGTGGAGATATCAGCCACGAAGGCCCTAGATTTTGTTACGATCTTTCACTCACTTTGAGAGAGAATCACGAAGAAGGCAAATTTCCCGGTCTAAGAGATGACCTTCCTGCATTGCTTGGTAGAGATCAAGGAAATAGCATTAGGATGGACTGCTTCGGGTCCTGTACAATTTTCTATTCAAAGTAATAATAACACTACGAGGCCTAGACTCATATACAACATAAAGTTTCCATAAATAAGGTTTTCCCAAAATAACATTAAAAACTTCGAGAGGAGAAACATCACACAATACCTCGTCTTTGATTGGCTTGATGTCATACGATAGTCAACATTTTTGGCTAATGCAAAGATCTCTTCCTTGGCGGAGCCATTCAATGGTGTAGGGTTGTGGGTGTGGCATTGTTGGCAGGGAAAACGCTTGATGACCTCTACTGAGATGAGGTTCTTATGGCTACCACTATCAATGATGAAGTGCAATGGGGTGCCTTTTACCCAAATCTATGAATGGAATAGGCACTTGCCTTATTATGTCTTGTCTCGTTCACTAGGTTGGAAGTTGGTCGCAACAATGGTGGCACTGGGTTCCACGTCAATGATTCATCTTCCCCTTTCTGGTTCTAAATTAGAGCCATAATCCACATATGATTTAGAGGCTTTCACTTCATCCACGAACGAATTCTTTGAGCGATAGTCAACAGTGTTATGCCAAGGGATCTTGTGGAAGTCACAGCAGTTCCCAGTATCTTTCTTTGTCTTTCTGGTGTCCTTCTTTACTTGTGGCTTGGACTGGTTGTCCTGATATTGTCCATCTTTGCTCTGTCTCTTTTTCTATGGGTTGGGGCCACCCCTTCCTGGATTTTTCTGTGTGGGATTCCCTGACTCAAATTGTCGCATCTTTTGTGTGAGCTTCTGCTTGATTTTGACGGCATATCGGTAGGCCGTGCATAAGGATGAAATGTCTAGAAATTCAATTTCGGTATGGATGTATCTATGTAGAGCACTGCGATACTTGAGAACCATATGTCGCTATGAATATTTTATACCCATCTTGGTGTGCAAGGTATGGAAGAAATTTTTGAACTCTGGCACTGCTTGGTCTCTTTATTGCCACAGTGTGGTCCATTTGGTATACAAGTCGTCATAACTTCCGACAGGGTAGTATTGTTCCGTAATATCATCCCTGAAGGATTCCTAGGTGGTCACGAATGTAAATAATGAAGTTTCCTCTATTTCCTTTTTCTCATAGAAAGTTTCCCACCAATCTTTGACATGGGGAATGACTTTGGGGAGTGCAAATGTAATATTTTCTCTATTCGAAAAGTTATGGATAGAAAAATACCATTCTAGTAGATTCAACCACTTGTCTACATCATCTGCATCTATATGAACTTAAAATATAGGAATATCAAAGTTGATTTTTACCTTGAAGGGGTGGCTCCTTCGCTCAAGGAATATGCATCACCTGTTGGTAGCCGTTTAAGGATTTGCGCAAAACTATCCATCATCTCGTTCCTCTGTTGCGTGAGGGATTCCTCAAGAAACATTTTGAAAGGATCTCTTGTCCCATCATATTTATTTTATCCTGACATGAGACGTCACTTGGATGTGTGAGATCTTTTATCCTCAAGAGAAACAAGCTCGAGACCCAATTCTTTGTATCCTGACCTCGTTGGGGACATGCATTGAGACGACAAAAAACAGACCGCTCTAATACCATTGATCCAGATTTTATGAGTAGAAAAAAATGAATACAGATTATTGAAATATCGTTAATACAAAATAACAGAGATACAATAGAATTGGTTTTCTATTCAATAAGGAAATAAGATGGAACTATAAAATGTAGCGGAAAACAAGCTTGCTGGAATGGTGGTGGCTTATCTCTGAGAAGAGATGTGATAACTGTGCTCATTCGCAAGAATATAATTACAATGAGGCTATGAAGGAATTTTTAAAATAAACAGGAATGTCAAAATCCCTAGACATACAAAAACCTAACCCTAGGAGATGAAGCATGAAAAGTCATGTGGGTCCCGTATGGGTAAGTTAGTACATCAACTTCTCGGGGTTGTAACTTTTGCATACAATCTTCGTTTTAGACACATGATAGATATTTGGAAAGGTATCATCAAGGAGATTCATTTAGGGGGATCAATAAGAGCCTTCATATATCATTTAGAACCTATATCATAGAAAACCTTCATTGAGGCCCTCAAAATGGCCCCAAAAATTAAAAACTGCTAAAACTAGTAAATTGCCAAAATTGTCAGAAAAATGTTTTGAGAGAGTTGGACAAGGTGGGTGGACATCGATATCCTCCTAGATCAATAATCCATCCTTAGGAAGCAATGGTCTCCATTTCATTGATTTCCCCCATCAAATGAGGAAATTTCTATTGAATTTTGCCCGGGGTGAGCCACTTGCCTTGGTGCATGAGCTGCCCTACTTTGACGACTTGATAAAGATAGAACCTTTGTTGTTGAGTGCCCTTGATCTGTGTGTACACAATATGATCATTGGTTTCCCATTGCATGAAGTCAGGATTGATATATGTTGGTTTCAACTTCTCTTCTATATCATAGGTGTCTAATAATGGTGGGAAATATGGCCAAAGGAGAGCCACGTTGAAGACTGGGTGCAGGCCAAGGAAAGGGGGAATGTTCAGCTCAAAAGCATTGTCACCTATAGTCTTGTTGATGTTGTACGAACCATAATGGAGTGGGAGAAGCTTCTGATGAGGCCCTGTAAGGCGTTCTTTCTGCAAGTGCAACCAAAAATTGTCTCCCACCTGAAACCTACGTGGCACATGATGTTGATCATGGCATTTCTTGTACTTGGCATTGAACTTCTGTAGAATATCATGAACCTGTTGGTGGATGTGCTAGTTCCGCTCAATGAACTGGGTGGCTTTGTCAGCTTTTGGTGGAGTAGGGGACAATTCATCTGAGGTGGTCACCAGGGGTAATGCAACATCCATGGGGCCCAATGGTTGGAGTCCCATCCCCACCTTAAAGGGGTTGTGGCTAGTTGAGCTATGCAGGGCTTGGTTGTAGCTATCTTGGACATAGGGAAGACTCTCATCCCATGTGCAGGAGTGTTTTGAATTGTACATGTGTAGGATATGTGTGATCATCTAATTGACAACCTCAGTTTGGCCATCTGTCTGGGGGTAGAAGGTAGTGGATTTGGTGACCTTGGTATCCAGCAGTGACCAGAGGCTCGACCATAATGTGTTGAGGAAATAACTATCACGGTCTAAGATAATGGTTTGTGGGATGCCAAAATGTACCCATACTCATTCAAAGAAGACCTTGGTAGTGGCTTCTGCTGTGATTTTCTTCTTGCAGGCGGCTAGAATCACCATTTTGGAAAAGCGATCAACTACCACAAAACAACAGTCGTTTTCCCTCTTGGTGGAGGGGAGGCCCGACATGTAGTCCATTGAGATGGATTCCCACGGCCTGTTAGGAGTAGGAAAAGGGGTGTACATGCCCTGTTTCTTAGTGGTCAGTTTGGAAATAACACAGGCAGTGTAGGATCAGATATACTTGCCGACATACTGTTGAATTTTCGGCTAGTAGAAGTTTTTCTAGAGCACTGCCACTGTCTTGTCGACGCCAGAGTGTCCTGCCACCCAACTATAGTGGGCTTCCCAAATCAGCTTCGCATGATCACTTGATTGAACACAAAGATGTCCTAGATGACACAACAACCCATATTGAAGATGGAAATTAGCGACCACTGAGTTGCCACGCAAAATTTGGTAGGTGGTGGAGAAGTCAGGGTCTGTCTCATAGAGGTGGGGCCATCCAGAGGTCTCATGGCCATAAGATTCTAGCACCGCGATGAGTTCCACGACTGGAGGTCAGCTGAGGAAATCAATAACTCGGTTGGTACTTCATGTTTTATACTTGATGTTGAGGTGGAACTATTGTAAGTATGTGGACCACTTCTGATGGTGCTCATTCTGCAATTTTCCTTGAACTGTAGTAGCTTGTGATCATTGTGGATGACTGTCTCCTTCCCAAGAATATAATGTCTCCACTGGTGCCAAGCTTGCATAATGGAGTACATTTCTTTATCATAAGTAGGTTACTTATGAACAACATATGATAGTGTCTCACTATGATATGCCATGGGGTGGCTGTGTTGAGTGAGAACAATGCCCACCTCATAGTCTGAAGCATTTGTCTCAATCTCAAAGGGATGTTGCAGTTCTGGTAATTAAATTACTGGGGATGAGCACAAACACTTCTTCAATTCATCAAAGTCTTTTTGTTGGGACATCCCCCACACAAATTTTTCCTTACCGCCACTCCTGGTTACTAAGGGCCCATGCGATATGAGAGAATCACAACATGAACCTGTGATAGAAATTAGTGAGGCCTAAGAAGCATTGAAGTTCACTGAGTGTGGTTGGTGCTGGCCAGTCACAAATGACTTGGATATTGGTTGGATCCACATGCACACCATTCTGATCAACGATGTAGCCTAATTAATGGACCATGTCCATGCCGAAGGAGCATTTTTCTAAGTTTTCATATAGTTTGTGTTGTCACAGGTTGTGCAAAACTAGTTGAATATGCTGCAAGTGTTTCGCCCAAGTCTTTTTGTAGATGAGGATGTCATCCAGATACACCACTAAAAATTTATTAGTGAAATATCGTAGGATATCCTCCATCATCCTCATAAAAGTTGTTGTAGAATTTCTCAAACCAAAGGGCATGACTAGCCATTAAAAAACACCCTCTTTTGACTTGAAGGTGGTATTCCATTCATCTGTCTATTTTATTGGGACCTGGTGGTAGCCAGACTTCAGATAAATCTTACTGAAGTATTTGGGCCCCATGAGTTGATCAAGGAGGTCGTCGATTCGGGGAATCGGGTATTGGTTTTGGACTGCAATTTTATTCAGGGCTCGGTAATCAATGCAGAGTCGCCAGGTCCCATCTTTCTTCTGCACCATCATGATTGGGTTCCCACAAGGCGATGAGTTGGTACCTATGTTCCTCTGGTGGAGAATTTCTTGGATCTAAATCTTGATCTCCTCATTTTCTAATAGAGAGCAATGATAGACTGGCCCATTGGGTAGCGATGTTCTTGGGGTTAGATCGATGGGATGGTTGACCTGGCAGTGTAGAGGTACCCCAATAGGAGAGGATAAGATATTTGAGTATTCTTCCATGACCTTATCCACTTGATTCTATTATGTGGAGAAATCAGCTGTAGAGGCCCTGGATGTGGTCGTGATCTTTTTCTCACTTTGAGAGAAAATCATGAAGAAGACAAATTTCCTGATTTGAGAGATGACCTTCCTGCATTTCTTGGCAGAGATCAAGGAAATATCACTAGGAGGGACTGCCTCAGGTATCTTGTACAATTCCCTGTTCAAAGTAACAATAACACTACGAGGCCTACACTCATATACAACATGACGTTTCCATAAATACGGTTGGCCCAAAATAACATTACAAACTTCAAGAGGAGAAACATCACACAATACCTCGTCCTTTAAGGGCTTGATGTCGTATGATGGTTGACACTATTGGTTGACGTAGAGATCACTTCCTTGGTGGAGCCATCCAATGGTGTAGGGTTGTGGGTGTGACATTATCGACAGAGACAACTGCTTGACAACCTCTATTGAGATGAGGTTCTTTTGGCCATCGCTATCAATGATGAAGTGCAGTGGGGTGCCTTTTACCTACATCTATGAATGGAAGAGGCGCTCGACTTCTTCTGCCTCATCTGGTTCATTAGGTTGGAGCTGGGTGGTAGAAACAATGGCACTAGGTTCCGCATCAACGATTCATCTTCCTCTTTCTCATTCTGACTCAGAGTCAGAACCCACATTTGATTTAGAGGCTTTCACTTTGTCCACCAACGACTTCTTTTAGCAACAGTAAGCAATGTTATGCCAAGGGATCTTGTGGAAGTCGCACCACTTCCTGGTATCTTTCTTTGTATTTTTGGTGTCCTTCTTTACTTACATCTTGAATTGGTTGTCCTGATATTTCCCATCTTTTTTCTGTCCTTTTTTTTGTGGGTTGGGTCTGCCCCTTCCTGGATTTTACTATGAGGGGTTCGCAGGCCCAAATTTCTGTGTCTTTTGTTTAAGCTTCTGGTCAATTTTGATGGCATATCGGTAGGCTACGCCCAAGGATGAAATGTCCAGAAATTCCATTTCAGTTTTAATGTATCTATGCATAGCACTATGATACTTGAGCACCAGATGTTTCTCTGAATCTTTGATACCCGTATTGGTGTGCAAGGTATCAGAGAAATTTGCGAACTTTGGCACTACTTGGTATCTTTCTTGCCGCAGTGTCATCCATTTGGTATACAAGTCATCATAGCTTATGATAGGTAGTATTGATCCTTAACAACATCTCTGAAGGATTCCTAGGTGGCCATGACTGTAAATATTGAGGGTTCCTCTGTTTCCTTTTTCTCACAGAAATTTTCCCACCAATCTTTGACACGGGGAACGACTTTGAGGAGTGCAAAAGTATTCTTTTCTGTATTTGAAAAGTTATGGACAAAAAAATACCCTTCTAGTAGATTCAACCACTTGTCTACATCGTCTGTGTCTATCTGACCTTCAAATATAGGAATATCGAAGTTTATTTGTACCTTGAATGGGGTGATGCCTTAGCTCGAGGAAGATGTGTCCCCTGTTGGTAGTCACTAAAGGATTTGTGCGAAACTATCCATGATCTCATTCCTCTGTTGCATGACGGATTCCTCAAGAAACATTTCGAAAGGATCTCTTGTCCCATCATATTTATTTTCTCCTCCCATGAGAGATCACTTGGTTTTACGAGAGCTTTTATCCTCAAGAGAACAAGCTCGAGACCCAATTCTTTGTATCTTGACCTCGTTGAGGACATGCATTAAGACGACAAGGTGCATACTGCTCTGATACCACTGATATGGATTTTATTTGAAGAATGAAAGGAATACATATTATTAAAATATGCTTAAAACAGAATAAAAAAGATACAGTAAACCTGGTTTTCTTTTCAATAAGGAAATAAGCTGAAACTATAAAATGCAACGAAAAACAAGCTTGCTAGAATGGTGGCGGCTTATCTCTGAGAAGAGATGTGATGGTTTCATTAATTCGTAAGAAGATCATTACAATGTGGCTCTAAAGGAATTTTTACAATAAAAAAGAATGTCAAAAACCCTATATATCCAAAAACCTAACCTTAGGAGATGAAGCGCCAAAATTCATGTTGGCCCCGTTTGGGTAAGTTAGTACATCAACTTCCTGGGGTCGTAACTTTTGCATACGATCTTTGTTTTAGCCGAATAATAGCTTGTTTCAAAGGTATCGTCAAGGAGATTCATTTAGGGGGATCAATCATAGCCTATGTATATGATTGGAAACCTCTATCCCAAAAAACCTTCATTTAGGCCCTCAAAATGGCCCCGAAAGTTAAAAACTACTAAAAATAGTAAATTGCCAAAATTGCCAGAAAACTCTTTAGAGTGAGTTGGGTAAGGTGGGTGGCCACCGATATCCACATCGATCACTTAGATCTATGACCTTGGAGATGATTTTGTAGCTCACATTGCAGAGTGTTATGGGTCTGAAATTCTTCGGATTTGTTACCCTCTCTTCTTTGGGTATTAGGGTGAGGAAGGTGGAATGCAGTGTTGGGAGAACTTTACCTGAGCTATGATATTATTACACCAACTTCCACACTTCGTCCCTTAGCATTGGCCAATAGGAGTGGAAGAAGTCTATTGTGAAGCCATCAAGTCCTCGATCTTTTCCTGTGGGTAAGTCCTGGATATCCTGATCCACTTCTTCCTATGTTATGGGTGTCATGAGGGCTTCTTTTTGCTCCTGGGTAATTAGAGTTGGTATGTTTTGGATCACCCTCTCTATTGCTAAGGTGAGGTCCACATGGGGTTCTAAGAGGAGTTCCTTGTATAATCCTAATATCTTGTGCATTATTTTCTTATGAGTTAACATGATGGTGCCCTGCGAGTCTTCCAACTTCATGATACGGTTGATGAAGCGTCTTTGGATCATGGAACAATGGATGAATTTGGTGTTTTTCTCTCCCTCTTTGAGCCATTGAACCCAATATTTCCGTCTCCAAAGAATTTATTCCTTCTTGTATATTTCTTCCAATTCAATTTTAATATTTTTCTCCTCCTGTTGCTAAGTTATTGTGTGCCTGGTATGAATGATTTTCTCCTAAAGGGCCTCTAGTTTTTGTTCCAATAGTTTCCTTTCCTATAATATATTCCCGAAAACTTCTTTGTTCCATTTATTCACCTGTTGTTTGAAGTGTTTTTAGATTTTGCTGGAAGAAGTACATTTTGGTTACCTTCTGGATTTCCTCCATGCTCCACCAATGCCGAGCTAGCTCTTGGAAGTCTTGGTGGGAGAACTACAATTTCTGAAATTTCTGTGCCTTTTGTTTAAGCTTCTGCTCAATTTTGATGGCATATCGGTAGGCTACGCCCAAGGATGAAATGTCCATAAATTCCATTTCAGTATTAATGTATTTATGCATAGCACCATGATACTTGAGCACTAGATGTTTCTCTGAATCTTTGATACCCATATTGGTGCGCAAGGTATCGGAGAAATTTGTGAACTTTTGCACTACTTGGTCTCTTTATTGCTGCAGTGTGGTCCATTTGGTATAAAAGTCGTCATAACTTCTGACAGGGTAGTATTTCTCCTTAACAGCATCTCTGAAGGATTCCCAGGTGGCTGCGACTGTAAATAATGAGGGTTCCTCTGTTTCCTTTTTCTCACAGAAAGTTTCCCACCAATCTTTGACACGGGGAATGACTTTGAGGAGTGAAAAAGTATTATTTTCTGTATTCGAAAAGTTATGGAAAAAAAATGCCCTTCTAGTAGATTCAACCACTTGTCTACATCGTCTGTGTCTATTTGACCTTCAAATATAGGAATATAGAAGTTTATTTGTACCTTGAATGGGGTGATGCCTTAGCTCGAGGAAGATGTGTCCCTTGTTGGTAGCCGCCGAAGGATTTGCACGAAACTATCCATGATCTCATTCCTCTGTTATGGGATGGTTTCCTCAAGAAACATTTTGAAACGATCTCTTGTCCCATCATATTTATTTTCTATTTCCATGAGAGTTCACTTGGTTTTACGAGAGCTTTTATCCTCAAGAGAAACAAGCTCGAGACCCAATTCTTTGTATATTGACCTCGTTGGGGACATGCATTAAGACGAGAAGGCGCATACCTCTCTGATACCACTGATCTAGATTTTATGAGAAGAATGAAGGAATACAGATTATTAAAATATTCTTAACACAGAATAAAAAAGATACAGTAAAATTGGTTTTCTTTTCAATAAGGAAATAAGCTGAAACTATAAAATGCAACGAAAAACAAGCTTTCTAGAATGGTGGCGGCTTATCTCTGAGAAGAGATGTGATGGTTGCATTCATTCGCAAGAAGATCATTACAATGTGGCTCTGAAGGAATTTTTACAATAAACAGGAATGTCAAAAACCCTCGATATCCAAAAGCCTAACCTTAGGAGATGAAGCGCCAAAACTCATGTGGGCCCCGTTTGGGCAAGTTAGTACATCAACTTCCTGGGGTCGTAACTTTTCCATACGATCTTCGTTTTAGGCGAACAATAGCTTGTTGGAAAGGTATCTTCAAGGAGATTCATTTAGGAGGATCAATCATAGCCTATGTCTATGATTGGAAACCTCTATCCCAAAAAACCTTCATTTAGGCCCTCAAAATGGCTCCAGAAGTTAAAAACTACTAAAAATAGTAAATTGCCAAAATTGCGAGAAAACTCTTTAGAGTGAGTTGGACAAGGTGGGTGGCCACCGATATCCACATCGATCACTTAGAGCTATGACCTTGGAGATTATTTTGTAGCTCACATTGCAGAGTGTTATGGGTATGAAATTCTTCGAATTTGTTACCCTCTCTTCTTTGGGTATTAGGGTGAGGAAGGTGGAATTGAGTGTTGGGAGAACTTTACCTGAGCTATGATATTCTTACACCAGCTGCCACACTTCATCCCTTAGCATTGGCCAACAGGAATGGAAGAATTCTATTGTGAAGCCATCTGGTCCTCGATCTTTTCTTGTGGGTAAGTCCTGGATATCCTGATCCACTTCTTCTTATGTTATGGGTGTCAGGAGGGCTTCTTTCTACTCCTTGGTGAATAGAGTTGGTATGTTTCGGGTCACCCTCTCTATTGCTAAGGTGAGGTCCACATGGGGTTCTAAGAGGAATTCCTTGTAGAATCCTGATATCTCGTGCATTATTTCCTGATGAGTTAACAGGATGGTGCCCTGCGAGTCTTCCAACTTCATGATACGGTTGATGAAGCGTCTTTGGATCATGGAACGGTGGAAGAATTTTGTGTTTTTCTCTCCCTCTTTGAGCCATTGAACACAATATTTCTGTCTCCAAAAAATTTATTCATGCTTGTATATTTCTTCCAATTCAATTTTAATATTTTTCTCCTCCTGTTGCTAAGTTATTGTGTGCCTGGTATGAATGATTTTGTCCTGAAGGGCCTCTAGCTTTTGTTCCAATAGTTTCCTTTCCTGGAATATATTCCCGAAAACTTGTTTGTTCCATTTATTCACCTTTTGTTTGAAGTGTTTTATCTTTTGCTGGAAGAAGTACATTTTGGTGCCCTTCTAGATTTCCTCCATGCTCCACCAATGCTGAGCTAGCTCTTGGAAGTCCTGGTGGGAGAGCCAAAATTTCTGAAATCTAAAGGGTTTGAGATTGGGGGTGGCTATTGTGTCTACCCATAGCTGAACGAGCTAGTATTCCGAGCCCAACTTCATAAGGATGTTGGATTCTACCAATGAGAATTCAAAAAGGAGAGTTTCTGATATAAGGAAATGGTCTAGCCTGTAGGCTATTTGTTGGTGCTATGATCACTTGTTGGTCCAGGTGTAGGTGCCATTTCCATTCTCTATGTCAACCAATTTGAGGTTATCTATGAGTTCCTAAAATTTTAACCTATCATGTTCCAAGCGATTTCCCCCCTACTCTTTTTTCATCCAGCGTGAGAATCATATTGAAGTCTCTGTCGATTATTCATCGTTTGTGCTTAGCTAGAGAGCCTAGGTAAGCTCGACTATGAAGAAAGAGATCTTTGTCTTGGATGTTTTGTGGTCAATAGACATTGGTAATCATTCCATCCTTGTCCGAACCAATGGCTCGGTAGTGAGCTGTGAGAGTGCTTGGAGTAGAGAATCCTTGGTCTAGGATAACTGTGGAAGTGTTCCAAAGGATGGCAAGGCCCCCTATGACGCCTTTCGAGTCTGATTGATAGGATTCACATTTGCTCCAAAATATTTTAATAATGTCTTCTACGGTTTTCTGCACGCATTTTGTTTGTTGTAACATGAGAATATCAGGGTCTTCCGTCTTGATGCAGTTTTGGAGAATCCTTTGTTTGGATCTCCCATTTAGGCATTTGATGTTGCAGGTGAGGATATTCATTATTAATAGTTTTGAGGGAGGGAAAAGGATCTCTCTGAGAGCCTTTGTATCTGTCCCAAGTTGATAATATAATTTCATGCCTCCTTTATTAGCTAGTGTGCCAATTTTATTCCTCATATTTTGTTTTCCTTTAGGTGTCTTCTTGGGTCTGGGTTTGGGTCCACACTAATACTGAGTCTTGAGGTAGCTCCTACTGATGAGTCTAGAAATACCTTATGGACTTTTCTGAGCTGGTCTTATGGTATGGTTTGTAGATATTTCTTATTGAGTGGTTCTTCTAACCTGTCTAAGTCAATTTTGGCTAGGTATTCCTCATCCATTTTCATGATTGTGTCTTCTTCCCTTTCTGGTTCTTTCCCTGAGTATGGAAAATCCCATGGGTTTTCTCGGTTACCTAGAATTGGGTGCACCTATGGCTGCTGATCTTCCTTGCTATTGGCGTGATCTTTTTCCTTCGCCTTGTGTAGGATTTCCACCTCGTCTGCCTCTGGGAGGTGGTTAAGGGCTTCAAAGGAGTTGGTGTTGGGGTTGTTTCTTCCATTGTTGGTGGTGGGTTTATTCTACATTTGTCTTTTGTGATTCTGAACCTGGGTGAATCCCTCCTTTGGTTTCTCTTCATCTTTCGGCTTCAGGGGGGAATTTGGGGAGAAATATCTGAAAATGTGCCCATGTTAATGGCATTCTCGACATATGAAGGGAATGTGTTTGTAGTCTATGGTTTGGGACCATTCCTCATCCTGGTATTCTAGGGTTATTGTGCCTAGAAAATCTTTGGAAAGGTTCATATAGACACATATTCTTGCATAAGAGGTGTATTTTCTCATTTTGGTGGCTTCTGAAGACTTGACATGTTTGCCCAGGGTGTTACCAATGCCCATTAAAATTTCTTCTAACCAAAACTCTTGAGGCGAATCCATACTGGTGCATAGGCAAAAGTTTGTTGGAAATGTGTTATGCTTGTCATTGATGGCAAGTACAACAGTGAAGATGACAGGCAAACAGAAGACAAAGGAAATTAAGCTCAGGAGGAATAGCAGTCTTATATGCGCAAGAAGCATAGGAAAGAGATCGAGAACCGT
>ML780425.1:278261-312741 GCA_009831015.1 Picea engelmannii | reverse complement strand
GAGGTAGGCATTCCCATAATCATATTACAAAGTGTCAAATGAGTCATGGCCACTAAACATACACTGTGGATCCATGTCATTGTGAATCGACATAACCACCTAGAATACACTATGGATCTATGATTTAAAGATTTCAAATTCAGACATAGCCACAAGACATACAAAGTGGATCTATGTGCCAATACAAATCATGAATAATCCATCATAGCATGGACCAGAATGGTGTGATCCAGGGTCTTCATATCCATCTTCCTTAAGTACGAATCTAGCCATGTGATTACAGGTGTTGAAGTTGAACATGGTAGAAACCACTTGATTGCAGGTCAATGATGAGAACCGTTAACAAGTGTGAGGGAAATCACCATTGATTTCAATGACTCCCAAGGTACCCAGTGCAATCCAACGAGTGTGAATAAAGGATTTGAAGTCTAACACTCGAGGGAATCTCCCAATCAGGGGCCAATGATGTAAACCCACTGTCAAAAGTGAAGAAACCTATCATTAAGGCATGCAGGCTCTAAGGCATTGAATGATTTCTATGTCTTGTTCCTGGACAATGAGTTGAACTCAACAGGAAAAGACTCGTCACAAGAGGGCCTTGATGTATCCCCCATCAATGACACAAAATGAGTAACATATTTGAGGTATATCATAGTATTATATGATTTGAAACTGACATAGTAAGGCCGACATGGTAGAAAATTTACAGCTATAGATGGTCGACTCGATAGGCGGATCATTAAGGCTGAACTTATATTGAACATATGAATGACACGACAATGGTCTTGGAAACATTGACTCAAGGAGGACCCGACATATAGACATATGGATGGTAAAATGAGAAACAAATGGATTTCCCAACCCAGATTCAAATGATGAAGGGGTGTGTCATGTTCAAGAGAGACTATTACTACCACTAACACAGATACAAAGACACATTTATTTCCCAAATTCCTCCCCACCATTTTTGGAGAGTACCTCTTTATTTTTGTGCAATCTTAAGGAGGATAACATATGCTTATCATTGTAAGAACATCCTTCGGACAAGTACCTCAGAGTATTTTTAATGAACCCTAAGAAGGAGTGGTTCTGTTCCGTATGGGTCTTTCGATGTTTTTTTAACGAGTCCAAAGAGAGAAAACATGAGTGTTTTTCATGTGTAGAGAGTCTGAAAAACACTTATAGAGGACTCCACAAGTTCCTTTTTTGTAAGTTAATCTGATGAGACCGAAAAAGTGATAATATACTACCCATCAAACTTTCTCTTCAAATACTTTTATGAGCATGAAAAGAACAAGGTCGCTTAGCAATATTTTCATTTTTATGGAGTGTGAAAAGAGATTGAAGGATACTCCATCGGTGTCATTTTTTGTGTTACCATCATGAGTACGAAAAGATGACAAAAGCATACCCGCTTACATTCTCATTGATTTACGAGCATGAGAAGGATCAAAACCTAAGCTCATAGTCTTTCCTAAAAAAATCTAAAAGGATCTGTACAAACGACAAATGTGTAAAGGAAAACCCAAAAATATGTATCACTTTTCAAATTCCACTCCTAGATTTCTCACCTGCGAAAAATCAAACACTTGTGACACCATTAGAAATCTAGGGTTTAGGCAAAATACATAAAATAATATAAAAATGAAATGGAATAGTAAAAAGTTAATAAAATGGGGTGAAATCTTCATTTTACCATTTCATTGTTACTTGTTGGCCCTTGACCAAGATTAGTATAACTTGGGTCATGTTTGACCGATTTTGGGACTTTGACAGGCTGGTCGAAGGTGGAGCACCAAGCGAAGCGGAGATCGCGGGATCTTGCCACCTTTTGTGGGATTTTTGGGTGTATGGTTTATGTAATGGGTATGGGATGTCGGCCCATGGGTCTTACCCATGTTTAGGCCCCTTTTGTATAAATAAGTAGCTAGGTGATGTAAGAAAGAGGCGATGTCTTATTGCTAATATTAGCTAAGTGCGAATAATTGTGAACGCTTTGTGCATACTGTGTAAGAATTGCATAGCTAAGTGCAAATAATTGTGAACGCTTTGTGCATACTGTGTAAGAATTGTAGAGCTAAGTGCAAGTGGTTGTAAGAGACTGTGTAAAGGCTTTGTGTTGTGCCAAGCTCGACGAAGGAGGATCTGGTGAGGTGTGCACAAATCTCATGTGCTATGCAAAGTTGGTTTTTATGTTATGTGCATGTAAGGAGATTGATAGAAGATAATAAAGAGAAGAAGAATTGGTGGACGTAGCCCCACACTGGGGGTGAACCACGTATATCCTGTGTTATGGTTTCTTTGTGTTATTGATGTGATTTATGCTTAGTGTTGTTATCTTTATGTATGTTAGATGCAACTGATATAGTGGCTTAGTTCTTAGTAATTTGAATGAATTCTAGATCTGATCTATTTTTATGTGTTAAGTGCTTCAATATGTTAGATATTGTTGATTACTGCATTGTTCTGTAATTAGGGTTTTACTTGCGATGTGAATAGGGGTTAAATACTAATGAATGATAACTGCTAAGTGCTTGGTTAAAGTATTGTGATCATAGATTTGTGTCTTAGATAGGTTGTAGACACTTGAGTCCTGCAACCCCCCTGCCTCTACCTTGAATGAGACTTCATCTTCCTCGCAGGTGTTGCTGAAAGGGCCGGTAATTAGGGTTTTTTCCGTGCACTGTTGAAGCGTTGAACCCTGGGTCTGCCCTTGTGTCAACAAATGGTTTCATTGCTAGGACCTGAAACTATGACTGCTAGGAACTGAAGAAAAGAGAAAGCTCTGTGCGTAGATCTGTTGTTGTAGTGAACAATATTCTACTTGATTTGTGAAGCTCTGTGCTAAGGTAGGAACCGAATATAAAGAAAAGAGGTAAGATATTAAATCTTTGTGCTCTGATAAAGGTAAGAAAAGCAGATATTTTTGTTTCGAAAGAATGGATCTAGGTATGGTTCATAGATTTTGTCCTAGTCTGAAAACTATGGAACAACTAGAAGAAAGAATATATGATATGAATATATATGATATAAATAGTGAAAGATATGTTATCCCTATGCATAGAAAGAATTTTTCGACTAATAAGTGGATGCAAGATCCTAGAAATAATTTTTTACAGGTCCATCACTGTGATCCCAATGCACAATACATGAAAGATTAGGAATTATTTAAGAGAAAGAGAGGATTGACTCTTTGTTATAATTGCAGAAGACTAGGACATATTTCTAAGGAATTCCCTCGTAGAGGTCATGTTTTCCTTTGTTGTAAAGCTACTGGACATGGAGTTTTGGATTTCCCTAGAATGATTGCTAAAGTGGATAAGATGAACCTGAAACAATAAAACCATGAGGAAGGTCAAGAGACTAAGAATATGATAAAAGACTAGAAAGAATAAGAGACTATATTATTGCAGATGAAAGGAACACTAAATGATCATAGAAATGACCGTCTGTTCAAGATCTTGAAAGAGAAACAACAAATAGAAACAAGAATAAGATACTTCGACATAGACTGTGTTTTGGATGCAGAAACACAGGTGAATATTATGACAGAGAGAACTTGGGAAATCTTAAGAAAGCCTGCTATGATACCTTCATTGGGAAGAATAGGCTTATTCAGAGGAAAGATGGTAACCCTGTGCCGAAGAATTACTAATGTACCTATTATTTTCCACGGAACATCGACTGAAAAAGAATTTGAGGTTATTAAGTTTATTCAGAACAACGCCCCATTTCCACTTTTGTTAGGTAATACTTGGATCAAGAAAGATCAGATTAGAAGGAAAGCAGAAGAAGAAGCTCTAGAACAGAAAAAGAAAGAATTAAGGTATTTCATGGTTGAGAAAACAATGCCCTTAATACAAGAAAAAGAGGACAAGTCAAATCTACTAAGGGCCAGTGACCTGGAAGTCAAAGTTGAAACAATATAGGAAGACTTGAAACACCTGTCCATGCAGGAGAGTAGAGAATGTACCCAAAAAATAGTAAGAGAAGAAGTATTACCCTCGAAACATAGGAAATACCATCAAAAGCGTGAAGTTACTATGCTAAGAATAGATAAGAATAATAATGAAAAGAGGAATCCAGGGACCAAGATCACAGGGAAGAAGGATAGAAAGCTCAGTAAGAAGAGAGCAAATCTAAAAAAATTGCAGGAGGTTCCAGAGAGGACTTCACAAAAGGAAGGATTACAGAACTTGAACCTCACTAGAATAGAAGAACAATGCAGATTGACACTTCGCCACAGCATAGCCATATGACCGTTGGAGGCGTCCTGACAATTAGAACAACATTCCAGAATGGATAGAAACACAGTTATTGTCGGAAAGTTCACCATTGGACCATTGGTACCATGCCATAATGGAGGGAAATGCATTGATTGAGGCGTTCCTACCCATTGGAGGGATCCAATACGATGTTATCTATTTAACTCGTTGAACGTTTTACAGTGAAGACTTTTGCAAACAATGATTATTCGAGCCAATAGAGAGTTGACTAGTACCGTGTTGTGTTTATTGAGACCGCACCACCCATTATATTACCTTAAGTGTTTGTTCACCAACCTGAGATATCATATCTCGATCGTGCATGTTGGACGACATTAGTGCAGTAGAAAAATACATTTAGGAGATTCTAATAGACCTCATGGATGAGAATTTCATGTCCGCAGGCATTCAATCTTCATTGATGCGAGGATTGGAAGCATCCCCATTGACTACGCAACGTTGGTCTAGCCGACCCATTGTTGAGAAATGAACCAATCATCGTGATGGCTTGGTGAACACAAAGCTCATCCCATCAATCGTGTCCGACTACATATCACCTCTAGATGGCGTAGTGAGTTGTGACAGTGTCCCGAGGGAGTTCGACTACACATTGATCACTGCGTACCTCCCGAAGGGGATACGCATAGTCAAACTACAATTGGAGAGGATTATGATGTTGAAGATCAACAACTATAACTTGGGAGACTACAAGAACTATGGCATGCTTGCACCACATAAGTATTTGACCAAGACAATGGGGAAGAATTCGAAGATAATCCCCCAACCCTGGACCATGGACATCATGAGGTCCACGATCCTCAATGTGATGAATTTACCACACTTCGAAAGACATCAAGAAGTTAACACATGCGTTAATCTCCTCCTGTCATGCTACCATGGTAGTTACCTATGGTTGGACACGCATATCACAGTAGATCCTACGTTGATCCACTGGATCACCGTATTGACGATGAAAGGACTAGACCTGCAGGAATTTTACCCAGGGAAGGTTGTAGATCATGCCCTGGAATAGAAAAGAAAAGAAACCTATGGTGATGTTGAGAAATGGAAGAGGGGATACAAGGTAGCCTCTATCCAAAATGGCGCAGTGCGCCTAGCTTGCTAGTTGATCACTGGTAAGATCGTTAGGAAGAACATGCCAACGCAGGTCAAGGGGTTCGTCATCAACCTTGCAGGAAAATGCGTTGAGGGGTTGAAAATGAACTGGGCCAGATATCTCATCAACCAGTTAGAGAAAAACCATCACGAATCTGAGGATAAGGGCTATGAATTTCATTTCAGTTGGTTGTTGATTCTCATCGTCTTCATTGCTTGGGAGATGCTGGAAGGAGCAACCTTCCATGAAATTGAGTCATTTGAACCACTAGCTATGAAGTTCACTAAGCTATGGTATTCAAATGACATGATGAAGCAATGGCAGACAAACGTGGTGTTCCACACCTATTATCTACAGTTGAAGAGGGCTATTGAATCCTTCCCTCTCATGACACCAAATACACTGCATCGGTTTAGGCTATTTGCAAAGTTTTGCGCAGATAGTCATTTTATATATATCATTGCGTGTAGAGATGAACATAAAGAAGAGATCCAATATTATTATAAACTCATTGAGGAAGATATGGAAGAAATCACCAAGGAGTGGCCTGAAGAATTCCTGGTACCAGTTGAACATACATAACTGTTCGAACCCAACCCCATTAGAATCCTTGTAGTTACCCGAGAAGAATATGATGCACCCAGCAGCAACAGGAACAAAAAGAAGGAAGAGGTACAGGAATTGAACAACGCATTGGAGGAAACTGCACCTGATTCACCTGGAAGGGGATGAGGTGACAAAGTATACAAAGAAGAGGACAAAGGAGAAGAAGACAAGAAGGAAGAGGGTGAAGTGACACCACCTAGAGATCCCCTTACAGAGGCTGAGACATCGAAGAAAAGAAAGGTTTCTCCCAAGAAACCTTCATCGCAGAAGAAGATTCGTGTGAATAGGCCTCCATTCCACACTATGTTAATGGTGGATGACATTGACCTTATCATCTTCGCATTATCAGATACCTCAGAAGACATATTGCAGAAAAGTGAAGCTAAACAGGAGACAATGTTTGATAGGATTGAAGTAGAGCTCAAAGGGGTACATCAGGCTCTCTATTCAAGCCGCATAGTGTCTACTGCACCACCGCCATCATAAGGAGAAGAGTTGGGAGATGAGCTTTCCCAACTACGCAGATTGGCAGATGCGACAGAGGATTACGTTCATCGAGGACAGGAGGAAAAGGAATAGGCCATAGAGGCATTAAAGAAAGAAAAGGTGGAAGCCCTAGAGAAACATCAGGTTGCGTAGAAAGAAAAAGACGACCTCTAGGTGAAGTTTGCAAAGGATAGAGAACAAATCCAGAAGGAGAAAGAATAGTTGCTTGTGGAGAATATGGGAGTTAAAGAAGGAGTCACCAAAGAAATTCTCTCTATGATGGTCTTGGAATAGATGGAAGAAGAAACCTCTGAGAGCCAGGTGGGGAAGCTCGTTGAAGCCATTCAACAGCTCCAAGAAAGAGTGGCAGAACTGGAGTTACAAACAGTGTCAAGAACTCTGCAGGAAGTGCGAGATCAAAGAGAGAAAAATGACAGGAGAGCATTCAAAGTAATAAAGGCATTGGCTTTAGAATGAAAACAGCTCAACAGTCGAAGTACACAAACCTAAGAGTGCCTTACAAAACATCCAGAACTAAAAACATTGGAGTCGCAGCTCCAAGAGGCAAAGAAACAAGCAACAAAAGTGAAATCATAGTTGAATCCACTGTCAGCAGTCGAGAAGATGAAAAGGTCCCAGGAATAGTGCACGGTTCAAAAATAGGTCCATGCCATCCAGAGTAAAGTCATGAAAGTGAGCCAGAGGATCCAACCAGTGCAGGATGAAGCTTGCACACTTTTTGAGGAGATTGAGGGACAAGGTGCACAGGTAGAACAAGTAGTCACCATGGTAGAACAATTCTTGGAAGAACCAGTGACTGAGAAATTTATTCAAGAGATTATTAAGTAGGAGGCTCTAGTGAAGCAGCAGGTCAAAGCAGCTCGAGCCAAGATCAAGGCCTTCAAAGAAAATTTTCCAAGATTAGAGTGACTTGGGACAAGTCATAGGAGTGTTGGGGGTTTGTTTTCCCTTGACCAATTTTTGGAGAACTTGGGTCATGTTTGACCGATTTTGGGACTTCGATAGGCTAGTTGAATACGGAGCACCAAGTGAAGTGGAGATCGTGGGATCTCGCCACCTTTTGCAGGATTTTTGGTTTTATGGTTTATGTAAAGGGTATGGGATGTTGGCCCATGGGTCTTACCCATGTTTAGGACCCTTTTGTAATATATAAATAAGTAGCTAGGTGATGTAAGAAAGGGTTGATGGCTTGGTGCTAATATTAGCTAAGTGAGAATAGTTTTGAATGCTCTGTGCATATTGTGTAAGGCTTGCAGAGCTAAGTGCAAGTGGTTGTAAGAGACTATGTAAAGGATTTTTGCTATGCCAAGCTCAGGGAAGGAGGATCTAGTGAGGTGCAAGCAGATCTCCTGTCTTATGCGGAGTTGGTTTTGATGCTCTGTGGATGTAAGGAGATTGACAGAAGATAATAAAGAGAAGAAGAGTTGGTGGATGTAGCCCCACGCTCGGGGTGAACCATGTATATCCTATGTTATGGTTTCTTTGTGTGATTGATGTGATTTATTCTTAGTGTTGTTATATTTATGTATGTTAGATGAAACTGATATAGTAGCTTAGTTCTTAGTAATGTGAATGAATGCTAGATTTGATCTCTTTTTATGTTCTAAGTGCTTGGATGTGTTAGATCTTGTTGATTACTGCGTTGTTTTGTAATTAGGGTTTAACCTGCGATGTGAATAGGGGTTAAAGACTAATGAATGATAACTTCTAAGTTCTTGGTTAAAGTAATGTGATCACACATTTGTTTTCCATATAGGTTGTATACACTTGATTCATGCAACCCCCTCTACCTCTACTTTGGGTGAGACATCATTTGCCTCATAGGTGTTGTCGAACGGGTCGATAGTTAGGGTTTTGTTGGTGCATTGTTGAAGTGTTGAACTCTGGGTTTTCCCCCATGCCAACATTACTCCACCCAAAATTTGTTCCAAAACCCCCTTTTTACCTCAAACTCCCAATGTGGATTGTGGGAGGCACAGTTGATCATTTGGCGAACGGACTCCGCCGGACAAGTAATTTTCATCTCCTTCAACTTTTCATGGAATCATTTTTACTTTCCAATGGTTAGAAATGTCTTTTCAGGTTGCATTTTCTAGTATAGTTGCACCCAGAGGTAGTTGTAGGCTCCCTGTATCATGCCCTGTGATGACTCATTGTCATCGCAGGTGACCTTTAAGCTACAGTGCGACGAGTCCGCATTGTATAGGTGAGCTAGCCTACGATGTGCACAAAACAAAAAATGTTTTAAGATGTTTCAGCCAATAAAAAGTTTCTAGGAGAGAGATGAATATGCTAGGATGTTGGAATGGTGAGAGAGAGAACATGAGGATGAAGATTACTTTTTTGGGAATGACCCAGGAGCAGTAAATTCCCTCTGGTAGTGTGGATTGCTAAAATTCTTCAAGATCTAAGGTATGAGGGCCTAGTTGAGATTATTGGAGTACTTATTCCATATGTGGGATGTAGACCAATAAGTATTCTATGTGGGGGCTCACATTCTTGAGATAGATATCGTGGATATGGACTTTTTGACTGGGTTGTCTCGCCAAGGGGATCGAGTTACACTGACAGGTAGAAGTGGAGGTTGTGAGCCTATGAGCCATTATGCCAGTGCACATTGTGTGCCAAGTGCTGAGAGACATAGTGGTAAGGTTTCTATCTGAGATGTCTATGACTTACCTCTATGGACTATCCTCTACACCATCACGTGTATGGTGGGGAGCACAACTCCCCATATGATCCTTCAGAGGGACTTCTAGTATGCATTGGAATGCATGGAGCCCCGAGTTTTCAACTGGAGTGATGGGGTTCTCAAAAGCATGAATAAATAGTTAACCAAGTGTAGGACAGGTGTCTTGAAACAATTTAGATATAGATCGATTTTGGTGTCCTTATTCCTAGAGAGGGTTCCACACTTGGGCCTACAAGTAGAGTGGGGCATACTAGCCCCACAGGATCCAAAAATGAAAAGGTGGTGTGACCTCATGGCTTTCCATGTGACTGGTCCTATTGTCAAGTATAATGATGTTTTCTTTGATTGGTTGAGGCCCGAGATGCTTATGGTAGATGACTACACATATTTTGGCTTAGAATTTAGAGTTGATACAAACTTGGTTCTTCATGAAGGTTCTCAATGGGGGAACATAGGTAAGAAGTACATTTTCTTTTTATGATTTTTTTGTAATTTTATAAATATGAAATGTTTTTATGTTCTTAATCTGATGACTAATTAAAAATATCTTTAACAATGCAAATGTGGGACCTCATCGACCTCCAGTTTCTTCTCCCATTTAGAGGCAAGGGGATAGGGTCAATGTAGCAAGATTAGCCACTGCTGACTACAAGGATATAGATAAAAACTTAGAGGGGATGACAGTGGACATCCTAGATGCCTCCATTGACGAGATCCTAAGGAATTATCAATGCCATACAATGGGTGTATCTACATCTATCGGTCGACTACTCTGTAGAGTAGCATGAGAAGTCACATGTTATCACAAGCAACATCCTTGATGTTATATTTGTATATGAATCAATGTGCTTCAGATTTTTGATATTTTGGTATTTGGACAAAGAAGATTTTTGTAAAAACTTTTATTGTTATATATATATGAGGCTTATACGGGCTTACTTGTTGTATATACAAAGTGTGATTGTATTTTATAAATTTCTCACATGTATGTTTAACACATAATTGGATAATGCATCTGTTAATGTATTTATACATCTAGGAATGTGTTGATATTCAATGTAATCAAAATGACATTCCAAGAGGCGAATTCGTAAATATACCCTTAATAACGTAGGACTTCGAATGGAGTAGACGTTACTCAATTGTAGGACTACTAACTATGAATCGAGGCATACAATAAGACGACAGATCCCAAGTGAAACAACGTCGATTAATAATTCGATGACTTCACTTTATTCCGTGATATTATTAGTTTCACATCCAAGGAAAACACCATGTAGACTGATCAATTCATCTCTATGTGCATAGATTTCCCAAGCAGCAGATGCTAAGTTATGAGTACTATGACTAGTGCCATCAACAAATCCAATGTAGTGTAGCGAAGACACTGACATCTGAAAACTAATCACAACGCAAGGTAAGAAGCTGAAGGTCGTAACCAAACAATGAAAAATAACACAAGAGTATGATACACTAAAAGTACAAACACTCATGCAACAATGACTTAAGCATAGTAATTCTTTAAGTAAATCCCATTCTGGGGTTCACTCAAAGGAATTCCATTGTAATCGACTAGCTCAAAAGCTCCCTTCTCCAACACATGTTTGACAATGTAAGGACCTTGCCACATGACCTTGAATTTACCAGCCCCTAGAAAATCATGATCCTGTTCGTAAAGGAGAAAAAGATCACCTTAAAAAAAAACATGTGGGTTGACATGTTTGTCGTATTGGGATTTAACATGTTTCTTCTGGGTTTCAAAAACTAGGGCGACATCGCGACGGGTTTCGTCTAATTGCATAAAATACAAAAGATGATCTTCTTTGGTAGAGGCATTAGGGAGAAGTTCAACAACTAGTTTCAAAGATGGTATTTCACATTCAATTGACAATATAGCCTCGACACCATAAACTAGATGGGAATGTGTAAATCCCATGGTAGACTTAACAGATGTCCGATAGGCCCATAATGTTGAGAAAAACATCATGTGCCATGTTGTCTTGTGAATTTCTATCATTTTTCGAAGCATAGTAATGAGAAATTTGTTGATTGATTCAACTTGGCCATTGGCCTGTGGGTAATAGGGGGTTGAGTTTTTATGGCGAAGACCCAACTTTTTAGTAAGTCCAGACATCATAAAATTCTGAAAATGACTACCATGATCAGTAACGATATCTCGAGGGACACCAAACTGAGTAATGACGTGATTGAATATAAACACTGTTGCAGTTTTATCGGTGTTATCAAATGTAGGCATCGCCTCAGCCCATTTAGTGAAGTAATCGAAAGCTACAATGATGTATCCATGCCCCGTCTGAGTGAGGGTTACATGTCATGAAGTCAATGCCCGATTTGGTGAATGGACCAATGGAAACTACAGGATGTAAAAGAGCAGGATGAGATCTTATCTTGTTATTATAAGTTTGGAAAGCATGGAATTCTTGGACAACAGTGATGCAATACTTAAACAAAGAAGGCCAGAAATAACTCCCTCGTAAGATCTTTTGGGCAATGGCATATCCAGACATATGACTGCCACATGCTCCAAAGTGACAGTCATTCAAAGCTTTCTCAGCTTCATTGTAAGTGAGACATCGTCGAAAAATGGAATCAATATCGCGACAGTAAAGAGTATCACCAAGAATGATGTATTGGCAGTCTTCATATCGTATACAATGACAATCCGTACTAGATAGAGTGGGATGGAAAGTTTGAGTCTGGAGATAGATGATGATATATCCATACCATAGGTCATCAGAACTGATCAGAAAAAGGGATTCGTCGGGCAAGGAATCCTCTGCCACATTTTATGTCTAAGTGGAGGGAAGGTTACATATCGATTTGGTGAAAACCACAGATTTCTTAGACTTAGCACATTCAAACTCTAAGTCGAACTCTTGGAGAATCACTATCCATTTGGAGTACTTTCCCCCTAGAAATTGGCATGTAAGGATATACTTCATAGGGTTGCAATCAAAAATAACAATGGTTCTGCATAATAGGATATAATGACGAAAACGTTGGACAACTTGCACAGCTGCCAAGGCCAGTTTCTCCACATGGAGGTATTTGGTCTCGGTGGTCGTGAGACTCTGAATCAAATAATATATCAAATGTGAATCATCTGAATCATCCTCTTGGACTAATACCATGGAAATGGTAGAGTCTGAAGAAACTAAGTAGAGGAAGTAATCCTGGCTATAGTCAAGGGGAAACAATAATGGTGTATGGGTTATGGCAAGTTTCAAAGCTTCCAAGGCTTTGTTAGCAATATCATCCCATACAAACTCATAACTTTTCTTGAGTAGCCAAGTGAATCCTTTTGTCAGTTCAACGTAATTGGGGATGAAACGTCGTAGAAAGTTTTTGTTCCCTTGTAAACTTTGGAGCTGGCGTAAAGTGGAAGGAGGAGGTAGATTAAGGATAGCCTCAACCTTCAAAGGGTATACTCGAATCTCATGTATTGACACAATAAAACCAATAAGTCGACCGGAATCCACACAAAAAACACATTTATGTGGGTTTAAGAGGATACGATAATAATGACAATGTACGAAAATGGCCATCAAATGAGTCGAGTGATCTTGGCGGCACATGGAATGCGTGGGTATATCATCAAGATAGGGTTGCACAATATGCTTAATATCATGGAAAGCATAAGACATAGCACACTAAAAATTCATGCCAACATTTTTGTGACCAAAGGGTAACTTCCAGTAAGAAAAGGTTCCCCAAGGAAAAATAAAATTGGTCTTGTGTTGGTCCACGGTTAAAATATTAATTTGATTATAGCCAGAGAAACCATCCATCAAAGAGAATGTTTTGCTATCGGCAAAGTCATCGACGATATGGTCATCGAAGGGGGTCAAGTAATTTTCCTTAGGATAGGCATTATTAATGTCCCTATAATCTACACAGATGTGGATGGCACCTTGTTTCTTATTCATCGGAACTAGATTGGATACCCAATCATTCAAAGCCACAGGATAAATAAAGCTAGCTTTAAGAAGTTTTTCAACTTCAAGCTTGATAGCAGCAGCTTTGCATGGGTGTACTGGGAAAAGGCTCTGTCGAATGGTTTTAGTGTTTGGTTATGTCTTAATCTCATGTACAATGATATCAGGATCAATACATGGCATCTCTTCATAACTCCAAGTGAAAACGCCGCGAAATTCTTGGAAAAGGGATTTATATTTGTGAACCTCATCGGTAAAACATGAGGCTCCAATATGAACATTCTCCATGACTCTGTGTTCAATATATATTTTGAGAGGAATGGTAGGGGAAATTTTGCTCAAGTTCCCTTCGTACAAAACATTGTGTGATGACTCAAGAACTGAAGAAATGACAACAACGTTCGACGGAGTCGAAATTCGTTGGTAACTCTCTATTATGTCACGCTCTAAAAATAGAATGGAACGATGATTTCCATCATCATAGGGAGTGTATTTCATAGACATGACCAACATGATCATCTCGTTCATATGAAACATCATGTGAAACCGATCAGGAAATGAATCACAGAGAGAAGGAGAGGAGGGTGTTTACAATTGAATATCTTGGTAAGCGGATTTGACCAGACTTAAAGGCATCTGGTTTCCATAAAGAGAGTAATCACCAAGTCTAGGTACTACCCATGGGTCATATGACTTAGGGGTTTCATGAAAAGTGGTGGATATCATGTTAATAGAGGCAACGAAAGTAGGTGGAATATTGGGTGGTGGGATTGGAAATGTACCCATCAAAGTTGAATCTTTCAAGAGACCCACTCTGACATTCTTTTAACTAGGGGGTGTCTTCGAGATAAAGGGAACATTTCTAGTATGTTAATCTGTATTAAAGAAAGCAAGTTGGTCAACAATAATGACCTTTCCTTAGTGCGAGAAACGTAACTCATGGAAAATGGTAGACAAAAATGCACGCATGGAATCAATCCAGCTACGACCGAGTAAAAGGTTATAATCAAGAGCTGCAACGAAGACCTCAACCTTAACATTGACTGATTTACCTTCCAACGTAATAGACAACGAGGGAAGAACACCATAGGGTTTAAAGCCTATACAATTGAAGGCCTTACATGTATTGTGTGATTCGCTGAGGGTAGGAGAGAGAATGGCTTTTGAACAAGTGACGAACATGACACAAATTGAGTCTTATTCATCAATTATAGTTCTACATATATTCTTGTTTTCAACAACAACTTGGATCCGAAATGCTAACTAAGGAGAAATCCTTGGAATGTGATCTTCCAAGTCAAAGATTATTAGATTAGTATCTGTGGGATCAATTCCACCAATGGACTTTAACAGTTCCTTTCATTCAGAAGGGAAACGTTGAAGGACTTCGGGAGATGACATTGCGAAGGGTGCTTGAGCAAGATCTTCTACAAGGTTGTATTTTTGGGTAGCACGAGCGTGAGGATTGAATGCAGACTTTTGAACAACACCATTGGGAGGAGGGCTAAGAACTGTATCGAGACCCGGTCGTTTGCGATGAAGAGGACCATTGGGAGATGAAGTTGGGGGAGAAGTTTGAACCAACGAAGGTGGTATATCATCGACTTTCTCTTTGGACGGAGAGTAATATTTGGCTCGAGTCGCAACTACAACTTCATTATTTTTATAATCACTAGTACACATAAGGACGTAGGAAGAGGTAGAAGGGGTAGCTTGGTCATGAATGACCAATTAGGATTTATTCTAAGAAGGGAAAGGTTGTGACAAAATGACAGGTGTAGAAGGTTTCTCAGTCCCTTGGAGGAACTTAGTAACCTCAGCGCATCTTGGAAAATCTTTCCTGTAATGATCATCACCACAAATTATACAGGGGTAACGAGGTTTATGTTTATCTTTCTTATCATTGTTTTGTGTTTTGGTTTTATCAAATTGTGGATTATTATTCTTCTCCTCCTTATTCTTACCCTTTCCTTTCTTTTTACTTTGATTCTTTCCGGTAGGCCTGGATTGAATAGAATTAACCTCGAAGGTCTTACCAGTGAAAGGAGTAGGTGTAGAAGTTCTTTGTGCATTGGAATTATTAGATTTGGGATTGGTGTGACCAGTGTGTGTAAACTGGGACTCAGCATGGAAGGTGACGATCACACCATCAACAGCATGAGAAGATGTTAGAGGTTTTGGGGTAGGGTTTGAGGAAGGACTAGGAGTGTCAGGGATCAAATCGTAAAGTGTTCTCGTTTGCGAATAAACAAGATCAATATATTGAGAACGACTAATTGCCTTCTCTTTAGTGACAACATCACCCATGGAGACATCATGAGCAATAGGTCCAATGACTTATTTGGTAAACCACTCGGCTAATAGTTGATTAGGAAGAGGAAATTTGATTAAACGTCTTCTCCTCCTCCACTCATAGACGTGATTAGAAATATGAGTGGATGAGGATTGCTTGAAAGAACTCAAAATTTTGGTTCCTGTCTCGTATCGAATTGGTAACTGGTAATGTGTCAGAAAGGCCATGGCTAGAGTGTTAAATTCATTGAAGAAACCTTGAGGTAACTTGATGTACCATTTTTTTCCGAACCCGTGAGAGTTTGTTGGAAACGTCATAGTCTGATGGAGTCATCCATCAAGGAGTTGGATGAAAACCACTAATGAAAATTCATAACATGATTATTAGGATCTTCTCCTACTCGATTGTCAAATTTAGGAATGTCATATGGTAACTTGGCAAGTATGACAGTCCAATAAGGAGAATGTAAGATAGGATTATTCAAAATCCTAGACAGATTAGGTAAATCCAAAGTGTCTAGGAAAGGCAACTGTCGGTTCACTTGTGGAAACTAGTAGTTTTGAGGGGGAATCCTCATAGGTATACCAGTAGGACCATAAGCAGTTTGCAAATAATTGGACAATCCTGACAGACTCGGTTGTGGAGGATTTGGAGGCGTATAGCCCATAGGTTTGTGTTGATTAGAGATGTTCCCTTGGAAAGTGACATTAGATTGAATGTTCTGACCCCAAGTTGGATTCAGGGAACCTGGATACGGTTGACCGAAGTTGGGGTGGTACAAAAGAGTTAACTTGGGAATGTTTTCCCCTAGATGATTGTGGATTTCCTTGGAAAGGAAGGTTCCAAAGTTGAGAATGTGATCCAGGTGCATTTTGTCCATATAGTAGGTTATGGAATCCAACTTGAGGTTGCCCCCCAAGTTGAGGTTGTGCCCCAATTTGAGTTTGACCCCCAAATTGAGGTTTCCCCCCAACTTGAGGTTGACCTCCAATAGGAATTTGGTAACTAGAAGTGAATGAATGACTAGTGCCTCCAACTAGATTGGAGCCACTAGGGCATGATCCTCCAAGCAAAGGTGGATAAGATGCTCCAAAGAGGACCTGGGTAGGTGTAGGAACAAAAACAACAGAAAAAATGTACCCAGGGGGAAAAAATATTCCAGAAACTCTGGATGGAACCTGGGTAGGGATAGAAATGGACGTATTTAGAGCTCTATACATAGGGGGAAAAGATGGATTCTATCTGGATGGAAGTGGTGTCCCAATCGACGCTTGGGAGATAACCACATTTCCTGTAGGAATCGTGGTAGCTTGCGGGACCATAGTAGAATGGGCCATCTGGAGAGTAGCGATCTAGTGAGAACCAATCAAAATTTGGTCTAAAATGGTGGTGACATTACTGGTAGTACCAGTAAAATGGTTTAAAGGTACCGTGTAGGTAACAAATGTCTAAGTAACTTGCGATGCCATAGGTCGTTCAGGACTCGCTCCTAGATTACCGTACAAATCACGTACTTTCAAAGGGATGGAACCTTAAATGGAATTTACAACAATGTGAGTCGAGGTCCTAAAAGATTCACTGTGAAAATGTGGATCTTCTACTCCAGATCTTGCATTAGGTCCAGTACATACTTCAAAATTTTCATCAACAACATTTTATCCTAATGAGTTCATTCATAGCATACGTGGGTTTCGTACAACACTCAATGTTGGATTGACCGAGAGGCGGAAAGCCTCTAAGGAGTCTGAAACAGTTCAAAATCCTTCCAAAGAGTGTGTGCTTCCAACTTCTGAAGAAACTTCGTGGTCGACTACTTCCTCTAGAGATCCTTCTGGTGAATTGGGAAGTGAAGGTTGGTAGCCTTCCGGATCTTCCAGGGGCAGCCCTTGCATCCCACGTGAATGGAGAAGGCCTATGTTGGATGAACCGAGTAAAGAATGGAAAAAATATATGGCCAACTAGAGAAAAAAAACAACATGCACTAATAAAATCTAAGAATCAAACCAAGCAAACAAACCTTCTAATTTTGAAGTCACTAGTTGGTGATGAAATCCAACCTTGTGAAATCAAGTCAAGAAGGGGCTGGGATAAATGGGTGGAAATGTTACGTTGATGACCTACTTGACAGACTTACACCCTGGTGCAAGCTCCCACACATAATCGTGGGTATACCCTCCAAGGATCCTGAGTGATTTTGGCCAACATCGATTCCAAGTACCATGAAGAATTTCCCCTACATAGTCGCCTTGTGTAAAGACCCTAAAGAGATAGGCTACTAAGGTTATCAACTACAACAGTGATTCTTGGGGAAACAGTCGATAGTCTGATCGACGTGCAAAGGCAGGGTATCTAGCTTGAAATAAACTTGGAAGGCTTCCACTCATCATTGTGGGTATACCTTCAAGCAACCCCCATAAGATGTGAAATCTCTACACCAAGACCAAAAAATCAGGGTGAGTAACTCTGCCAGTCTTAATGTGACCTCGGGTTTGACCCTTGTGTGAGAAGGGCTTCCCAAGACAAAATGTAGCAATTGGATTTGAACTCTCCCTATCAAAATATACTATTGTGTGTTTTTATGCTTTAGAGAGTGTGCCTTACAACCTATTCCAAAGAGATGTCCTACATAATGTTGGTGAAAAAGATCCCTAGAAAATAAAACTCACTAATTAAATATTAGATTTACATTGTATTTTAGAGGTTATTACTTACTCAAAAAGGAGATGGAAATGAAACTATTGATGTTTTGACCTCGATCCAATAAAATGGAAAAAGAGATGAATGTGCAAATTTCAATTCAATGAACTCTAGTTACAGTAGGGAGAATATATTTTTTTTTCGAAGTACAACAAGCTACTAATTGAAACTCCTTAATCCTGAATGAACACAATTCCAAATAATCATGAACTATGAATTTTCCAATTTCTTCTGTTTATAAATATTTTGAATGTAAAATGTTTTCTTATGAGGGACTACTAAAAGAATAAGTGAATTCAATTCTTCCTTTCCTAAATTAACTCAAAGACATGAAAGAAATCCTGCAACATATTCTCAATGGATTGCCACAATATTATCAAGATAGAATCGAATTTGATAATACCAAGACATTGGAAGACACTATAAGGAAGGCTAAGTGTTTATCTGATTAGTCTAATCATAATAAATAGCATTCTAAGGATAGCAGAGGAAAGGATAAGAGTGGATTCCTAAAAAAGGGATTCAATCCATTTCCATATAAGAATTAGAAGAAAGGTGCTCAGTTTGGTCAACCAAGCAGAATTTTGCATTAACAGAAGTTTCCATCTCAAAGTGGGAATAAGCCAGTAGAGTAGGAAAGAGAAAGAGTAGAGGAGACAAAGAAAGGGACTATGCAATGCTTGGGTTGTAGAGAACCACACATGTTAAGGGACTTTCCTCATAGGTAGAAATACAATAAAAGTGTTTACCATGTGCAGGAAGTAGCTACAATCAATGATGTGTCCAAGAGTGTGTTGAGAATATATGCAGTTGTGGATAATCAACAATCAAACCACCAAGATTTTTTAGTGGAGATGGAAGGTATAATTTTCAAACAAATTGTTTCTATTTTAATTGACCCTGGATCTAACCTTGGTTATATTTCACCTTAATTTGTTGAAGCATGTTCCCTAGAGAGAGAGAAACATAAAAAGGCATGGTTGGTTTAGTTAGCCACATGGAAAGACAAGAAGGTGACATAGGTTATAGAAGATTGTCCATTTGTGATGAGTGGATTGTATACTCAAGAATCCCTGAATATCCTACCTCTGAGATCATATGATGCGATTTTAGTATGGACTGGTTGGTTGTTCATAAGGAAAAATTAAATTGCTATGAGAAGACCCTAGAGTGTGAAGATAAGGAAGGAAATGCAAAAAATTTGCTAGGCATTTAGAATCCAGGCTCAGCTAAACAAATATCACCATTACAACACAATAAGTTTAGTCAGAAAGGGTTACCCATGTATTATATACAAGTGCTTAACTTTGTAGAGGGAAAGGAGTTGAAGGTTTAAGGTCACCTTATGTTGTGGGATTTTAAGGATTTATTTTCTGAGGAGGTTCCTATATTACCTCCTAAGAGAGATATTTATTTTCCAATAAATCTTGTGCCTAGAGTAGTACTGACATCAAACGTACCCTATTGTATGAGCACACCAAAATTGGTGGAGATGAAGGTACAATGAAAGGAGATGTTGGATAAAGGTTACATCAGAATAAGTGTATCCTAGTGGGGAGAACTAACTTTATTTTTGAAGAAAAAGGATGGTACCTTGTGCTTGTGTAGTAACTATAAGAAATTAAACAAGATGACCATAAAGAAAAAGTATCCATTACCCAAGATTGATGATATTTTTTATTATCTTAGAGGAGCTGTAGTTTTCTCTAAAATTGACTTGAGATTAGGATATAACCAAGTCAGAATTAAGGATGAGGACATCCACAAGACAAATTTTAGGACAAGGTATGGGAACTATGAGTTTGTAGTGGTTCCATTCGGGTTTACTAATATACCAGCTACCTTTATGTGCTTGATGAACAAGTTTCTCGGCAGGTATCTAGATAAGTTTGTCTTGGTATTTGTTGATGAGATTTTTGTGTATTCCCAGACTAGAGAAGAGCACAAAGAGCGTCTTGGGATGGTGCTACAAGTGCTAAGAGAGCACCAGTGGTATGTTAAGTTCAAAAAGTGTGATTTATGTCAGAAGGAAATCCAGTATTTATTCCACATAATCTCAACAGAGGGAGTGGAAGTAGAAACATATAATATTAAGGAAATCATGGATTGGCCTACCCCTCGAAATGTAATAGAGCTAATATCTTTCATGGGATTATCTAGGTATTACAAAAGGTTTATAAAATTATTTTCCAAGGCTTCTCATCCCATTACTTCATTACAAAGAAAGGGGGGGGGGGATTTGTATGGTCGATAGAGTGTGAGGATAACTTCCAACAACTAAATTATCTTTTGACCAAAGCCCCTTGTTTAAAGATCGTAGACCCTGAAAAATATTTATTGGTTTGCATTGATTCTTGCAAAGAGGGACTCAATGGAGTACTTATGCAAGAAGGAAAAGTGATTTGTTACGAGTCAATAAAGTTAAATGAGAATGAGAAAATGTATGTCACCAATTATCTAGATCTTGAAACAATTGTGCATGCATTAAATATGTGGAAACATTACCTGCTTGGAAGGAGGTTTGTCTTGATGACATACCATTGTGGATTAAAATAATTTTTTGACTAGCCATGATTGAATGCTAGACATGCCAAATGGATGGCCTTGATTAGTGAATTTGATTTTGAGATTAAAAAAATAAAAGGAAAGGAGAACGGAGTGGCATATGCACTCATTCAAAGTGTCAATATTGTACACTAGCAACAACAAGTGTAGGAGAGTTTTAAATCCAACACATGATTAAAACCCTCTTTCAAGAAGACCAGGTCTTCAATCAGGTGAGAAAATGATTGCAACAAGAATCGAAAGAGAATACATATGAAGGATATTGAATTACAAATAATGAGTTATTGCTATATAAAAATAGGTTGTATGTGCCTCATTCAGTGGATTTGAGATTCTTGATTATGGATGAATTCTATAGGAGACCTTATGTGGGTCACCCTGGTTATGAAAATATGGTAACAACAATGAGGTAGTTGTATTACTAAACCATAATGAAGTAGGATATTTTTTAATACGTTGCTAAGTGTTTAGAGTTTCAACATGTGAAGGTTGATCACAAACATCTTGCATGATTGTTGCAACCTTTACAAATTCCAAAGTGGAAATGGGAAATAATTTCCATCAATTTTATTACTTGGTTTGCCAAGGACAGTCAAGAAAAATGATGAAATCATGGTTTTGGTAGATAAGATGAGAAAGGTAGCTCATATCATCCCTATTAAATATACTTTAAAGGACATTTATCTTGCTAACATTTTTATGAAGGAAATTTTTAGACTGCATGGCCTGCCTAAGACCATAATCTCAGATAGAGATGCTAAGCTCACTTCATATTTTTTTGAAAATCTTGTTTACAGGCTTGGGAACGCAGTTGGCATTTAGTATGTCCTACCATAATCAAATAGATGGTCAGGCTGAAAGAGTGAATAGATTGCTAGAATACATGCTAAGGATGCATGCTATACATCATCTCAAGTGGTGGGAAGAATATCTACCCATGGTATAGTTTTCCTACAACAATGGTTATCGAGAATCATTGAAGATGAGCCCATTTGAGGTTTTGTATGGCATAAAGTGGAGAGTTCCAATTAGTTGGGACAATATAGTGAATAAGATCACACTTAGACTGAAGCTATTGAGGATATGGAAAATGTCATGGTAAAGATAAGGCATAATTTGAATGTGGCCCAAGACAGACAAAAGATCTATGCAGACAGTAAGAGAACTAATACAGAGTTCAAGGTGGGAGATCATATGTACCTCAGAATAAAACCTAAAAGAAGTTCCTTAAGGATGGGAACATGTGATAAGTTATCACCTTACTACTGTGGACCTTTCAAAGTCCTCGAATGAGTGAGACCAAAAGCATATAGACTTGCATTACCACTTGCTATTTGAGCTCATAATGTGCTCCATGTATCTTTATTAAAGAAATACATTCATTATTCTAATCATGTAATTGATTGGAATATGATATAGGTGGAACTAGAGGGAGAATTTTTTCCATAACCTCAATGCATCATGAAAAATATAAAAATAATTCTCCACAACTGAGCAATTGTGCAGGTCAAGGTGCAATTGAAGCACTTTTGAGAAGATGAGTCTACCTGGGAATTGGAGGATGCCATACGATTGGAATACCCATTTTTGTTTCCTATATAGTTATGTGTGTGTGTGTGTGTGTGGTGTTTTAAACACTGAGGATGATATTTCTTTAAGGGGAAGGGGAACGTAACGCCTTGTTTCACCCCATGACTGTAATTACGCTAAGACTTCATATACTTTGATTATGAAGCATGTATTTATGTTTTTATTATAAAAAAAAAATCAGACAATTGACTGAGAGAGAAAAGACTTGAGTATTGGCCATAATATCACAAGTGGGATTGATAAGGTGGGATTATGAGGTGGCTCGATGAGGTGGAATGGAGAGGTTTCTATGAAGAAATTTGGAAGCTCGTGTAACATTCCAACTGTTGTTCCTGAGTCTATACTTAAGGATTTAAAGTACAGTGTCAAGGCATCCGAAAGTATGTTAAAGATTTATACAAAGAATACGTTAACCTTCGGTGTAGGAAACTAATGGAGGTTTCTATGTTCTCATTGTCTAGCTTCCCACTGTTCCTGAGTAGTAATATCTCATTCAATGGCTGCCCATGAACGTTCCAATTCCTCCCGAGTGTTCGCAGTTTTAAGGATTGTGTCAAAAAGATTCAAAGCGATATGTATTTGATTAGACAGCCCGGGTTGAATATTTGGTTGAGTTGTTGCAGGGACAGTCATTGAGGAATAGTACCAGTATGGAAATGATTTAATGGGAGATTTCAACACTGTTCAATTCGGTCGAAATACAAAGAAACTTTTGCATAAAGAACAAAATAAAAATGCAAACTAAAGGCCCTTTCCCGTAACTCTATTATTTTTAGTAAAAAGATGTGGGGTGAGGGAAAAACGTTTAACTATAGATAGTGTAAGGTTCCTATCAGTAGAAAAATCACACATACACAGAAGAAGAAATTGACATAGAGATAATTGACATAGTGTAAATAAATATAAAATTCTGTAAATGCAAATTGGTCTTACACCCGCTGATAGCTGGTGCAGAGGAAAGACAAGAAACAATTACAGAAGATAAAATCCCTTCACTATAGTAGTGGTCATACTAAATTATAGTGATACACATCAATTATGTAGAGAAAAATGAAAAGAAACAAAAAAACATAACGAAACAAACTTGTAACACAGTCGTGACGGAATTAGGAATCTTCAAATTTGCTTGTATTATCTTCTCGAATGCAGAAACTCTATTACAATCCCTACCAAAAAGGTCCAGCCCTCTTCTCTTCTTTTTGTGATCTATTTATACAAATTTTGCCTCTCGGTTTTAGAAGAGAAAAATCACTCCATCTGTCCTAATCTATTTTCAAAAAAGTGCCAGGTGCTTGTCTTTGCTTAGATTCAATGCATATGATACATTTGTCCATAAAATGGAATACAAGCTGTGAAGGTTCCGCTTGACAGCTGGGAGGAGCGAAATCACTCCATTTCTCCTACTCTATTTTCAAGAAGTGCCAGGTGCTTGTCTTCTCATGGATTCAGTGTACATGATACATTTGTCCACAAACTGGGATACAAGATGTGAAGGCTCAGCTTGACAACTGGCTTCGGAAAAATAGCACTCTCGGGCTAACTGTGGAATTTTATCACCTATTTGTGCATCGACGATGTCAAGGGCGCCGAGTTGTGCACTATGTTGAATCAAATGTTGGTCGATTTGAGCTATGTTTACCCTATCCATCTTAGAGATTTCCACCGAATTTCTCTCATTCTTCTCCTTCATGTCGAGGGAAATCCTATCTATATTCATCTGCCTTAGCGTCTCTGTGTCACCTCCGCTCTCCATCCCTAACAGCTCACCATTTATGGCATTGAAGGCTTCTTCTAATGAATTTGTCACTTTTTGAGCCAGCTCCTTGCTTAAAGTAATATCATGTTCCCAATTTTTTAACAAAATACTACCCCTAGTTTGTTCGGCAATGGTGAGTCCGGGGGGCCCTACTGAAAATTTGTTGTTGGTAGCTATCACTGCTTCTTGGAAGGTGACCCGTGCAGCTTCTGTGTTTCTTTCTTTGACAATCAGGTTCTCAGAAATCTGATGCATTAACAAGCAATCTTCTCGAATCTCCCCCACTTTGTTTAGCAGACTCTGTTGAGCAGAAGAGATCCTGCTCCGAATATCGATTTCTCAGGATTTAACAATCTTGATGTCGATCACCCTGCTTTCTGCGACCTCTAACTGAGCTTGCAGCTGTGTGATCATACCCCTCTGCTGACCCAACTATACCTGACCATCTCGGATCACTGAATTTGCTTGTTCCAGCTTGGTTTTGAGGACTTTGATTTCTTTCTTATCGGCCAATCGGGCCAGCTCTATTTCTCCACTCACTTGACTCTTAGCGCTTTCTGCTACCGAAGCCACTCTGTCTTCAAGAGTCTTTATCAGGCGATTCTTTGCTTTGAGATGATTCTTTAACATCCCGACCGAGAATTGATTTGCCATCACATACGCTCCTAGCGTTCCTGCAATCTCCGTGGCAAATTCATCTTTCCTTTTGTTCATCCCATCGGTCATCACTTTGAACCTTTTGACAGTTGATCCTTCCTCCTGGGAGAACTCCCTTTTCACAACTGCCTTTCTCTTTTTGTCGAAGAAGAAATCATTGGGAGGAAGTTCTTCTGCTCTGACGGGCCTTAGCTCTTCGTTGAAAATCCATCCTTCCTGTATGTTTCCGATTTGCTTCGCCGCCTTTCCTGGTGTGTCGAGTGAATCTTTCTCTTTCGGAGGAGCAGAGGTATTCATCTCTATCTCTGGATTCTGAGTTTCTTGCAGGTCAGTGTTTCTTACTTCCACCTCTAGACTATGTTCTTTGGGTGGGTTAGTAGTTTCTTTCTCTGTTTCGGGGTTTTTCTCTTGCTCAGGATTCTTCTCTTGTTCGGGATTCTTTTCCTGTTCTCCTTCCTGATGTTTTTCGGCATTAGAATTTTGGCCCTCAGAGATTTTAGCCTCCTCTTTATCCCTGGAAAGGCCCAAGCCTCCTAGCACCACGGGGAGACATCTGTTCCTATGCTCCTGAAATTTTAAAACAGAGGCCCTGTCTTCAGGTGCTAGAGATCTGATTCGAAATTGCACTTCCGCATAGGACCTCGCCCCTCGGAAAACATCATCCAAGGGTGAACACTCGTGTTCAAACCTTTTTAATCCCCAATTTCCCAAATGGGTGCTTACAATTCTTTGAGGATCATGCTTTTTGTACTCAATAGAGACTAGGATCAAGTCTTCTAAGGTTGCAGCCTCAGCCTTAGCATGTCCAAAATCTCATAAGGAATAGGAATTTAGCCGAACAAGGAAAAATGGCCATACCTTCTTCGATGACGCTTTGAGCTCTTTACTCACTCTGCCAATCACTGTTTGTCGAGCAATCTCGCGACAGGCCAGCTTGTCGGGGATGAACAGTGGTAGCGCCAGAGGAGGAACAACAGCTCTGAACACTCTAAAATAGGAGAACTCTTCTTCTACGTACCAGTCCGTGATACTGCTCATATTCGTAGCAATGCTATCCAAGATGCGAGGTGGCTAAAGACCAAAAATGGTGATGTGTAGGGGCACCATCACCCAGTTGAAAATCTCATAAATAAATTCATTTGCCTTATTTTCCCAGAGTTTGTCGTGGTACTCATGCACAGTTTTTTCTCGGGTTGGACTCCAAGCCCAATTCATCAAAGGGAAAGGTGTCATGGAGCATATCGCGTCCATGACATACGCAGACATGAAGAATGAGGATGGTCTCCCAACTGCCTTTTTCTCCCGGTACTCTCTGACCCTATTGAACAAACTGTCGGAGAGCATCTTCGCCCAATTAAATGAGCAACCTTCTGCTACCCGAAAGATGAGAGGTACCCACTGAATGTAAAAATGCGCGGTATCCTCCCTTCCGAAAAGTTGGCATGTCATCATCGCCACATACATATACTGTGGCTCCAGCGAACCAATTAAATACATGCCCTTGTCATTCATTCTGAATGTCGCGGAGCGCAAAACCCAATCTTTTATCAAACCAGGCATGGTTTTGTCATATTCTTCGCACTCCTTCTTTTTGAATTCCTCCAGGAATTTAGTGCCATATGTATATTCAGAAGTTGCTGGGAGCTTATACATAGATTGGATATGCTCCAGCCTAAAAGTCTCGACCATGATCTGTCGGTCATTTATGATAGTTGTGGTGGGCAGGTCTATGTGATCCAATTCCCATCGGATCATGTCGTAGTATGGGAGCAACAGTGGTCTGGTTGCAACCAGGTGCATACCAAACTGAACAACTGTCTTGTATTTAGTGTTCAGGTCGTCCTTTACAATATCATTGTCATCGTCATCAGAGTCTGAATAGTTTACCAACTCGGATTTCAGAATATCTGAAATAAATGACCAGGTGGGTACTGAGCCACCGGTCCGAGGTGAAGTATCTGAGACGTTGTCTAGACCCTGCGCTGCAACCTCGACATTCGATTTTGCTGCTCTCCTTGGAACCATGGCTGACGCTTTCTTTTTCGCTCTTCTGCAATAGACCTTTGTATACATGCGGAAATGAGTTCCCTCGGAGAAAGGTGAGCTCTGTGCGCTTATGAGAAATGTTTAAAATAGAAATAAACTCTCGTATATATTTGAAAATCCTGTACCTTTGAAATAAGTCTATCAAATCGAAAATAAAACCAAATTTATTGTATAAATTCGATCTTATTTATTCATGGATTTACCCTAATTCTTCATTAATGTCATCAATGTTCGGTGGCTTGACAGGCAGTCGGGTTATGGAGAGAAGGTAGCTACCTCGTGAAGTGTGCAAACTTCGATGCGCGGGACGTATCTCATTTTAATTTAAAAAATCAAATCTTAGGGACCTAAATCATTTTCTCGCTTTTTGCCGCATCGTGAATTTCCCTTTTACATTTTGACTTTTCAACTCGCGAGACCGCGAGTGCCGATTTTAGCTTAATTAACAGTAACCGTAAATTTGGAGTATCCTTAATCATGTAATTAATTTATTTGACATATCGCGACTTGGAACCTTAAAGACAGATTTTTGGGAGAATGATCTGCCGAGTCGCGATATCGCGATGTGGTGATAATTAAGGCTCCAATTAATTTGAAGAAAATCTTAGATTAGGCTACTAATTAATATTCCTATATTCCTGTCGCAACCTCCCGAGTCGGGGTTTTAGGAGCTTTAACTCTAAGAAATAAAGTACCGAGTGGCGAGGTGCCGAGAACCGGATTTAACCTTGGTTAGTTTTTTACCTTTAATCTCCGACCGAAGTCATCAAAAATTTATCGTGTTCTCAGCTATCGGGGCTGTAAGAACAAAAACCGAGGTTTGACACATGCCGAGGTGCGAAACCCCGACGACGTCTAATCATGGGTTAAAGGTTTTACCCTAGTTAATTCCTTGGGCGGAAATTAAAACCGAGTTCGCAGTTTCGCGACTCGGGACTTGTGAATTCAAAAATTAAAGTGTCCGACTTGCGAAACCCAGAAATAAAACAAAAGAGCAAACATACTTGCGAAAAATGGATCTTTTCTGAAAGTGAAAAAGCATTTCTATTCAGGCGACAAGATTTCAGAGCTTTATGATTTCGGAAGGAAAAGAAAAAAAACTTTAGATCTCAAGTATCAAAAATTGAAAATTGCGCGAGGTGAAAAACAAGGGCGGCTCCAACATAGGCTCCAACTAGGGATCCCGCTTCCCTGTGAGCTGGGAAGAATAGTAGACCAGGTGCCAAAATTGGGTAAATGGAGTCATAGGCTAAAATCAATAGAAAAATCAAGGAAAAAGATAGAAGGGGAGGGAAATTTTGCTTGGAACCCCCAATTTTTTTTTGAACTCAGATACTCTTTCTAAACACAGCTGAAGGCACTTTTGCAACTTTCCCTTTCTCACTACTAAGTTTGGGGAACACTTTAAGACAGTCGTAATGGTCCTAGGATATTCAACAAGTCTTGTGATTCTCAGCTTGCATCGAAAGAATGATATTATATAATCTAAAATAGGGAAGTCCCGTAAGAATTTGGGGAAATGATCAGGTTTTCAGAAAGCGTTGATTACCAGAGTAGATTGATGTTTATGTATAACAACCTTTCAGATCTCTCAGACATTGCTTCACTGCTAGCGAGCCTGTTTAGTACCCTGGTGAAGTTGTCTGACCCTTTTTCACTGAATTTCTTTTCACCACTTCAAAAAATATTTATGCGTTTAAACACTAAGACGAGGGGAATCATTTCTGAATTTCCTTTCATCGTCTTAATGGACTAGGTGGGGGTAATCATTTTTTGAATTTCTTTCACCACCTGTCTCAATATTTATTTTTAAAAACACGAAGATGGGAGCAATTAGTTTATATCAGGGCTGAGATCTGTGTAATATTTTTTATCAGAGGTCTGTCAACTTATTTTGATTACTCGGTATCAACCTTCCTTTAACCTTCACAAGACCTTTGGTTCTTAGGGAGACAGGGGAGAATAATAAAATTTTAAGGACCATCCTATTCAAGCAATCTTTGATTTTTCAGATGCTATTGAAAAACCTAGGAAAGTTAGGATCGCTATAAATGTTCCTTAGCTTAGCAGAGGATCAAGTAGTTGTGAAAACCATCTTTCTTATTAAGATCTGCATCGGAATCCCTGAGGTTTGAAACGAAAAGAACCTTTATCCCTTCCCAAAGGGTTGGGAGGATAGTGACTCACTAAAAGTTAGGCTCAGATATAGACAGAAAACAAGGCAGCAATTAAATGGCTTAATATAAAAAGGTCAGAACAGTTCGGGATTAGTTTTCGAATACATTTGGGAACACAAATTATGACTGACTATTTTTGGGTTTTAACATATTCATTCAAATTTAATTTGAAGATCATGAAGCCAAAAATAATCCTGGTATCTAACCTTTTATATTGCAGTTTGAACAATATTATCTCAGATTGTTAAAACAACCTTTCATGACCTGTGTATTGAGAAAACTCACCTCTGTCTTTTCAATTTATTCATGGACTATGAATTATCTTATGTATCACCTGTTTTATGTTGTTCCATTTCCAACACTGACCTGCACCTTATCTTTTCTGCTAGTTTCATCTGAGGCTAGAATCCTGCAAAAACAAATACAAACCTGATTGAAAAATGTGTTGAAAATTTAGGAACGAAAACCAAAAATCAAAATAAATGTTTGAACAAAAACATAAATATGTACAAAAACTCATAAAAAAATTTATTTATTTACAAATATATATATATATATATATATATATATATATAATTTTTTATTTTTTATTTTATTTTCTTTTCTATTTCATCCGACGACTGTCATGTCATGTAGTGCTTTAGATATCGCCCGTTGACAGGGGCGCTGAGAACTTCTCCATCAATATTTTCCAGAAGAAAGGATTTTTTTCCTTCTGGAGCTGAGACCCTGAATTGTCCATACCAAAGGTGGTCAAATTTGCCATGTTTTGCGGCTTCTTCCCTTCTCGTATCCCATCTTAACACCAAGTCACCTGGGAGGAACTCTCTATCCTTTGCCTTGAGATCGAACAATGCTTTCTTATCATCTTGGTATTTTTGTATTTTCTCATCAACGTCCACTCTGAGCTCTTGAACCTCAATCAGCTAGTTAATTCTCCTGGTTACATGATTGGGTTCTTCATTCTGATCCTGCCATAATTTCATCACTGGCAGCGCTAAGTTTATGGGCAGAACCGCCTCGATCCCATAGACCATTTGAAACGGCGAAATGCCGATAGATCTTTTAGTGCTGATGCGGTTTGCCCACAACGCGTACTTCAAATGTACATGCCAGGACCTTTTGTTTTGATCCAGTACCTTTTTTATTACATTTACCAAGCTCTTGTTAAATGATTCAGCCAGCCCATTTCCCTGAGGGTAATAAGCAGTGGAATGGCCGAGAACGATACTGTACTTCTGGCAGAAGACGATCATAGCCATGGACTTGAAGGCCTGGGCATTGTCGATAACAATCTTTCGGGGACACTCGAGTCTTGATAAGATGTTATATTCCAAGAAGTCGATCACCACCGAGTCTGTTTCCCTTTTGGCTGGAATTGCTTCCACCCACTTGGTAAAATAATCTGTGGCTGTTAAGATCCACTTATGCTGAGCACTGGAATGGGGATTAATTTCTCCTATGAAGTCTAATCCCCATTGTTGAAATGGGGCTTCAGTTTTGACTGGAACGAGTGGTAGTGCAGGAAGATTTTGCTTACCAACGAATATTTGACACGAGTAACAGGCACGTACTTTAGCATTAACGTCCGAAAATAGTTTCGGCCAATAGTATCCGACCCTCGGGATCTTGTAGGATATGGCTCTCCATGCATGGTGTCCCCCGCAGACTCCTTCATGAAACTCTTCTATAACTCGCAGAGTTTCTGACTCAACCAGACAGACCAGTAAAAACCCGAGTGGATCCTTCCAGTATAGTTGATTTTCAGAGATGCAATATTTTACAACATGGAGTTTTAAAGTTCTTTATTTGTCTGGTGTTAGTCCATCTGGACATTTCAGGTTTAACAAGTAGAAGACTATATCTTTATACCAGCCTGACGATATGAATTTTTATTCAACCTTGCTTGGATATGTCTGGTCATCCGGCTCTTGCAAACGTGTATCTCCATCTTCCCCTTGTAGGCAATTGATGTCAAGAGCTCTAAGGTTTGACTCAGCCAAGAGTTTGGCCAGACCCTTTCCTTTTATCAATTTAGTTGGCTTGATTTCCAGATCAAATTCTTGTATTTTAGCGATCCAGCACCCTCGTTTTCCATCACTATCCGGTTGTACCAATATATCCTTCACAGCACTGGTTGGTACATACGCGATAATTTTTGAATGCAGAACATAAGTTCTGAATGCTTTTAGTGCTTTCACCATTGCGTCCACCTGTTTTTCTATTATATCATATTTTAGTTCGGCGTCCCTGAGGCTCTTGCTAAAAAATGTGATCGGGCGTTCAAAGCCTTCATCATCTTTTTGCAGCAACACCGCGGTGATAGTATGTTGAGAAGCGAATGAGAAGATGAGGAAATCTTTCAAGTAATCTGGGCTTGTTAACACAGGTGCCTCGCTGATGAATTTTTTAATATGCTCGAACGACGCTTTAGCCTCGGTCGTCCAATTTACTCTGCTATCTTTCTTCAGCATTCCTGTGATCAATTTGACAATCTCAGTGAAATTTGGTATAAACCTTCATAAAACAATTCTTGTACCTAAGAAAGATTGAATTTCTTTAACGTTTCTAGGAATACTGATATTTTGTATTGCTTCAACCCTCTTAGGATCAATCTTGATCCCATCTTTAAATACGATATGCCCTAGAAGCTTACCTTCCTGCATAGAGAAATGTGATTTCTTTGGGTTCAAAGACAAACCATACTTGCAGCATTTTTTGAAAGTTTGTTTTAAATGGATCAAATGTTCTTCATCGGTTTTAGAAAAAACCGTCAAATCGTCAAGGTAGATTACTACAAACTTATCTCTTTCTCGAACGAAAGCGATATCCATGGTGCACTGGAAGGTAGCCCCTGCATTCATTAAACCAAAAGGAATTTTATCATACATGAATGTACCCCATGGTGTGGTGAAAGCGGTTTTTTCTCTGTCTTGCTCGTTCAAGGCGATTTGGTTGTACCCAGAAAACCCATCTATCATAGACATTCGATTTGCTCCAACTACCCTTTCCAGGACGTGATCCATTTTAGGAAGTGGATAATTATCTTTAAGAGAGGACCTGTTCAAGTTCCGGAAATCTACACACAGTCTGATTTCTCCGTTCTTTTTCTGACAGGGACCAAATTTGCCACCCAGTCTGAGTATCTTAGAGGTACAATTATTTTCGCATCTAAGAGCTTCTTAACTTCCTTTTCAATAAAAGGCAACAAAATGGGGTTAAACTGCCTGAGATTCTGCCTAAAAGGCTTGACTCTGGGCTTCAAAGGTATCTTGTGCTCAATTATAGAAGTATCATATGTTCGAAGCTCGTCATAGGACCAGGCGAAAACATCTTTATCCTATCTGAGTAAGTCTCTATACTGGTCTTTTACCTTAGGAGGAAGGAATTTAGATATCTTTACTATCCTGGAATCTTTTTCAGTTCCTATGTTGCAATCCTCCACTTCTTCTGGTTGGGGCTGCAAAGTGGACTTCACAGGCATGTCGTTCTGATCGAAGAGTCTTTCCAAAGGAATTAAGCCTTTCGGGATTTGATTATTTTTGAGGACCAACATGCGATGATCCGCTATTTTTTCTCGGAAGGTTTCAGGATCTTCATCTTGTTGCATAATCCACATCGGGTCATTTTGGTTTTCTTGATCTGGATGGGTTTCAGAGAACTCGCCTATTGCTATAAGAAATTTCTGAATTTGTTTGTCATCTTAAAAAACCTGCCAGTGTCGGACATTGTCTAGTATAGAGGGTTTATATCTGATTTCAATATGATATTTCATTTTAACATTCGTGGGAGGGGAAAAGGTCGAAGCTGCCTTAGCCAATGCGTCAGCATGTAGATTCTCTATGCGAGGAATAAAATGGACTTTTATAGATGAGAAACAATTCTCCATTAAATCCCGAGTGCAATTTCTGTATGTTCTCAATCTAGGATGTTTGGCTAGGTATTGTCGGTTTACTTGTTTTACTATCAATTCAGCGTCACCGTAAACCTCCAAGTTTTTTATGTTTAACTTCTTTGCAGCCTCTAAACCTAATACTAATGCTTCATACTCGCATATGTTATTGGTGTAATCTATGTCCCACTGCAAGCAATATGAGAAAGGGACGGTAAACTTACCTTCAGGTGCTACCAAAAGTATGCCAACACCAGCTCCTTCAGAAGATGAAGCGCCATCGAAGTACATTTTCCAGATACCATTTCTGCATAGTTCTTCATTCAAGGGGCTAAGCTCTTCCTGCTTCATATCAAGTTCTTCTGGACACCCATCTAAATCATCATCAAAAGATAATATGAAATTCCCCAGATCTTGGTCTGTAATGTAAATGGGGAAGTTATTTGGATTCATAGGATCACTGATAGTATATGCTAATCTTGTTTCTCGGTACAAACGGGTAAACTGACCACCGAAAATTGGGATTGTGGCATATGACATGTCCAATTGTAGAGAATCCCCCAGCTTGGCTCCCCATGATCTGGATAATAGCATACCATATTTGGGGGGAATATCTGCAATAACCACATCATCAGGATACTCTTGACCGGGACCTGAGCTAGGGTAACTACTAGATCTTTTATCATTCCCATACATTTAACCTTTCTTGAATCAAACGAGTATAGGTCTCCATAGGGTCTAGTGATCTGGAGCCCCAACCTCTCCATTATAGTTTTGGGCATAACATTATGTGAAGCCCCGAAGTCTAACATGCAGTTATGCAGTAACTGGTCATGTATATTCAGGGTGATATAGAAAGGAGCGACGTTGTCTTTGAATCCCTCAAAATAAGGACCAAAGGTGATGTTAGGTCTGTCATCTTCTAGGTTGATAACGTCAGAGTGACTTTCTCGCTCATAAACACCCATCACTTTGGCAATTTGCTTCCGATAAGTGGGKTTTTTTGCTAATTCTACCAAAGAAATTGGTATCTTAATTTTATTTAATTCGTTTTCAAAATTGTAAGATGTATTGGCCTTGTCCATTTCTTTGGTTAAGAGCTCCGAGATTTTTTCTTCCGACTTGTTTGTCTGGATCACTTTATCACTCGTGACCTTAGTCGCATATGTAACTTTATCTATCGACCCTATTTCCTTTGTTTGGGTTTCAGCTTTTTTCACCTCAGACTCTTGAGTCTTTGTTATCTTGACTTTATTGCTGGGTAACAATGTCTCTTCCAAAGGAGGCTCATGAGATTGACCCCTTGGCAGGATTTTCTTAGGTTGGTCAGTTGAGGTGGGCTTATTTTTTGATCTTAGATTGTATCTGGGTTGAAAATCAGCCGCTATCATTTTTGTTTCCGGTAGAGATACGCAAAGGTCAGTATGATCACCTTCTTCTTCTTCATTAGACGGTTGAGGAGTATTTAAGGATTTATCATAGTCTTCCCTAGTCAGAAATGGCTGCGAACACTCATCACCAAAACATGCAACTTCATCTTCTGAATCTCTGAAATCTTGGAGGTCACTTGCTCCTATAAAATTTTCGTTTTTTAGTGGAGCTTGTATTTTTTGATCTTCATTCTTTATTTGCCTCTGTTGATTTTGGGGATTTGGGTTTCTCCT
>ML780425.1:235585-267046 GCA_009831015.1 Picea engelmannii | reverse complement strand
AGGAAAACAACAACCTTGGGACCTAAACATAACGTGTATTTCCCAAGCACCATTAACACATCCTTAGACCACCACATAGGAGAAAAAATGGTTTTTAATACTTTGACCATCATCAAAGACTAAAACCAAGTGTCTTTGGATCTTATTGAATCTTCTCGAGATGAATATCCTTCAACAATACTCGAACCAACATGCATGAACATTGTAAGGGGTCTTTGGCCTCCAAGTGGGATACCATAACTGTGAGTAGGTTTGTGCATTGGAAATGTGTGTTAAGGAATAAACATGGTGTAGGGGGAAATAATGACCTTAATCCCTAATTAAACCTTCTTGAGTTCAAGGACCATGAACAACACATAGGAAAAATGACATGAGCCCTCTACAATATTTTTTTTACATCTAGGTTGAATATGGGCTTCATTATGAGGTATTGTGTTCCTGGGTTTCATTATGAGGTATTGTGTTCCTGACCATAGTTAGGGGAGGGAAACAAGATAATTTTTCCCTAAACCTTTCTTCTCAAGCTCAAGCATCATGGACAAATCCTTCAACTACCACAATTAGTTTAAGTTTGCACCAGGATCAGGTTAGTTATGCACTGTGAATGGATCTATAAGTCTAACCAAGGTAATAGGACAAAAACAGTGACATTTTCCCTAATTGATGCTTCTTGATCTCAATCACCATGAAAAACACCTACAATCCACAAAAAATAACATCTCTTGGGAATTTTTTGATTATGAGTGGTTTACCAGTGGATAATATGATGTTTTTTCTGATAATAATGGGTCTTTCCATCTCGATAATGGTCAAAGAAGTATAACAAGGTCCTTCAAAATTTCACAAAGTTTTTTATGCTCAATTATGATAAAAGATGTATTGAAACACCACAGAAGAAATTTCTATGTGATCTTTGGCCTCTAAGTGGGATATGGTTTGTTGAAACCAGGTCTTAAAGTTTTTATCTCTAAGAATAAAACTTTTCTTTTCTAGGATTCAGCTTTTCATAAGGTATAATCCTCGCTATCAATCCCAAAAGCCCGGTACAAAAATCCTGAAATGGCTTTATTTTTTAATAATAAAAGGCAGAAAACTCAAGTGTCTTTAAAGTCTCGATGCACGTTCTGTAAAGTACTTTTAATAACGATAAATTAAAACCCTAAAGGAGTTAATTAACAATATTTTAACCTTTCGAGATTCGAGTTCACTCAGAACAATACGTTTTCAATACATTTCAAATCGCGAAATCCCGATCCTCGATTTCCCAAAAAACAAAAAATGGAAGTTAGTTATTGATCCTGATTAATTAAATTACTAATACCAAAGTTAAGGCCTAAACTAATCTCATCGCGATTTCGAGATTCAGGGTTTAGTGGTGACATACATCGTGTAAGAAAGATCCTCGAAACCTCGAAACGTGAAGTCCCAACTCAATACCAAAGCTAAGGTCTAAACTAATCTCATCGCGATTTCGAGATTCGGGGTTTTGTAGTGACATACCTCGTGTAAGCAAGATCCCTGAAACCTCAAAACTTGAAGTCCCGACTCAATACAAAAGCTAAGCCCTAAACTAATGTCATCAAGATTTCAGGATTCAGGGTTTAGTTGTGACATACCTCGTGTAATCAAGATCCCCGAAACATGAAATTTCAACTCAAAATCAATGTTTAAAATGAACTAACTTCATTTTAAAAACACAATTAATGGTAATTAAACTTTTTAGGTATTTTCATTTTTCAGGTTCCATTGAACAAGATATTTCAAATTTTGATTTTAGAATCGCCGAAATACGACCATATCAATAACGGATAGCTGGTGATTTCTATGACACAAATGTGTATCTCAGAAATATTCTCTGCATTAAAGGTATTAAATTCTTGGCAACTACGTCAGTACTTTCACCATAAAATGAGTTAAAGGAAAATTAAAGGTCTGCGTTTTGAACCTTATTCTTGTTATTTCTATCAGGAGTAAGTCACATCCAACCAAGCTTATAAACCTCTCTTCTGTGATAGGTTTTAGTTCCAATACAAAAGTTATGGCACCAAAGAAGGGACCCAAGAAGAGTGAAGATACAACTGAGATTTCCAGCCCAGAGGGAGATGTCACATCCGACACCACGCCACATGCTATTGACTCGATCAAATCCTGGAGACAAATCTATAAAACTCTAGAATACAAGGTAAAAAATTCCCCTAATGATTTCAAGAATCACCTTCGGGACATAACAAAATCATAACTTCACAAGATTGTAGCATGCCCATGGCTCATGGCATACAACGATATGATCAGTTGGGCTTTAGAGAAGATTGATATTCCAACAAGAAGCATTTTAAATGATCAAGAGGTAATTATTGGCTCATTCAGACCTGAACATATCTAAGTAATGTACAAACTCTCACCCAATCCTAAATACATTTACAATGCTGAATTTATAGCTGAATTTCAGAGAAAGGAATGTACTGAGGCAGACCAAACTTACCCTGATTTAATCAAAGGCTGGTGGATATGTCCATCAAAATTTAGGGCTGATACCCATGGAATTTATGCCACAGCTTCTTTGAATGAATACATGGTTTATGTAACCATGATGTTGTGCAGACTCTTTGGCAACAAGAGTCCCTGTCATTTCCCCGCAGAATGGGTGCCCTTTTTAGAGGAATCATCAGAAGGATATAGTTTCAACTAGAGCAAGATTTTATCTGATAACATAGCCAAAGAGCTTTTAGATTACAAATCTGTAAAATCCCAAGGTCAACCAGTGGCCTTTTACATGTCGACATACATCACGGATGCAATTTGTTTTATGACTCCATTCCCCCTGATGAATTGGACTTGGAGCATAACCCGCCTCAAACCCATTCACGAGTATCACTCTAAACTGTGGGAAGAAAACACAAAAAAATCGTTTTACAGAATTTGTCATTTTTTGGTAATACCAATGCATAAAATGTTTTTCGGTTGTGACCCTCCTCACATTTCTGAAACAATTTCAAAAAAACTCAAGGCAATAGCTGACTGGTTCATTGAAGAAAGCTTCTCTTACATCAAGGTTTATGGGTGCTCAATCCCCCCTCATGCGCTTCCAAAATTCCTCCCAGACAAACTGGTGTGTAGGGAAGTAGCACACCAAATAGTGAAAGGCATGTTGGCAGCCAATTCAATTTTTTCAATTGCCCTAAAAGCTGCCTACACCTATGTCTATGAACTTCAAATTTTTGTCGCATTTCGCAAAAAGACGACACTTTCATTTCAAACGACATTTGCAAATTGGTTTCAATTTAGTTTTCACGACTGAAAGTGTGAAAACTCCTCCATCATTATTTGGAATGTTATGATCTTCTCATTGATATGCTGGTTAGTACTTACCTTTGGTTTATTAAGCGGCTGGAATGATTATTCAAACTATGACCATTTACCTACTCTTACTTTGATTGCACAACTTGATTTTTATTTAATTGATAAGGCATTGAGTTTGTTGATTGATGAATTATACTTGATTCTATAGGGGTCATGGTGGATTAAATTTTTTTTTTTATGATATGATCCTTATTATTATGAGCTCTCGACTTATCGATTTTATAAAATCTCTTGTTGCAATGTTTTATAAACTTTGATTATGCAAAAGCGCATGGGTCAAAGGTGAGTTTGATTTCATATTGAATGGTTTTCAATGTTTGATTATACACATGGTGCATTAATATAATTTATGGTTTTCATTTTACATTGATTAATGGCACGTTGATATGGTTATTCACCACTCAAATTTTTGGGTTAGCTGCTTAGTATGTTTTAAACGTTATGATTATTGATTGAACAACACTGTCCTGTGCCATTAATATGCTGCATGGCAGTGATAATCCCACCACCTTCGCATGCATACATTAATTCATTCCCCTTTTCGCACTTGCAGCTGTTAGCCATAATGAGTTTTGCCCCTGTGTATTGTTGTGTATTATCCAAACCCTACCATGCACCCGCACCATGGCTCCGGTCATGAGGGTTGAACCCAATGGTAGCCAGGCATTGTTAATGTTTGATGGTGCTTACAACGACCTGGAGGAATTCGGATGGCTCCCGTTCATACGAAAGTTTGATGGCTTTAACCCTGGTGTGGCTCGGAAATTTGCGTTAACCTTCGATGGCTACCGAGCCAAGGTTGGGGATGTCCAGTTAGAAATTGATGAGAAATTTCTTAGTTTGGCTACCGGTCTACCTATTGTCAGACATAAATGGTCAAAAAATTGTAAAGTGGAAGATGTCTCGTGGACATTACTCTTCCAGTCACGACAGGTGAGTTCTTGTGACAAGGGTTTGCCTGCAAATATGTTGAAGCAACGCTGGCATGACTTGCTGATGGTAACCAAGCAGTTCATTACCTGCGAGGGCCAGTATGGTTTCGTTTTCTTGTACCACCTTCAGCTTCTTATCATTTTCATGGGCTATGAACTTAATATGCCTTACTATTTGCATAGGAATTTGTTTAAAATGTCTAAAAGGTATAAACGAAACCAGTCCGATAACAGTCTATTTCATTTTGGGTTAATTAAGATGCTCAAGGTTTATGAGTTGGGGTTACACCGAGACTGTTGGGAGGATTTTCTTAAACGTAATAATTTTGGTGACTCGAGCCCACCACAGGTTGATAAACCTATGGTGAGCGAGGGAAAATCATTACCCCCTGTGACTTACAGTGCTCTGTTGCCTAAACCCCTACCCGATTCACCTATTGATCTACCTAGTTCTGTCACCAGTCATGTCAAAAATGCTAAACCTGTGGCTAAAAAGCCTAAAGCCAAACCCGCTGCCAATTCTAAAGGCAAGAAGAACGCCCGACTAATCTCTCGCATGGCAAGAAACAAACTAAAAGCACATGTTAATCCTGACCCTATTATGGTGAGTGAAGACTCTGACTCAGAGATTGAACGTTACCTGGCGAGTGAGTATCCCTATTCAGAAGGTCTGTGTGATAAAACCGCATATGATTTTGTGAACAATCTACCACCGTGCTTGCAAAATGCCTTGTGAAACCCTTGGTGACTCGTCTAAACCCCCTCCTATCCAATATGAACCAGCTGCTCCACCATGTGATCAGTGTGGCTCATGGTTGGAAAGGTATTACCTCAATGTGCCAATGCTGCAGTCCAAAATTCATGCTCTGGAAGATCAAATTGCAAGGCTCACCAACTAGGAGGCAAAGATGCCATGCACTGATAAGAAACAACGAACAATAGGTTCGATTTTGTTTAAAAACGTGGAGTTGGCTACAACAGTGATCAATTCAAAATTGGCATAGCTCAAACAACCTCACTGGTATGATTTTCACCTATTTATAAACTCTGTTTACACCATGAACCTGCTCTGTCACACAAGCATGCACTATTGTATATAATTTTGTTTTGATAAATCAATTTTCATTATCGTTTAAGTTTTGATTGGATTTGGTTTTGATTCGAGTAATCGTGGGATAGATTTGATTGTTTTGATTTGGTTTCAATCGAATTCTCTGTTGATTATCGAAGTTGTTAATATTTTTTAAACACAGGTTGTTTTGGTATTCCAATTCTGAACATAGTCAATATCTCATTTCGAATTGGTTACTTGTTATGCGATATGGTTAGCTGTTGTGATTATTTKTTCTATGTATTCTGACCAATTCGAATATCATTTTGTTATTGTATGACAAAATCGCRGATAGATACACTCAATCAATCGATTCRGACTGTTTAAGTTTGACCATGTTATCGGATTGCAATAAATATATTGTTTGAATTAGATTGGAGGAACGAAATTAACTGTATCCAATCTCATGATTTCTTGCTATAATTAAGCTCAGCCATATTCGCTTTGTTACCCAGTTTATATTATGGATTCTGTTGATTCTATCATTCTCCTGTATATTGACTATGTGGTGATTAATAACGAAATTCGTTTGGTCGTTACTTATTGAGTATGATTTTATTTGAAACAGTTTACCTATCCTTGCATTTGATTGAACAATATCAATTTAGTGCTATGACTATAACGAGTCAACGATGGTTATGATCATTATTTTTTTCATGTCTGTTCACCATGTGATACTCACCGATCGAATTCTATGGCAAAGTTTAGTGGATGTTGTTATGCATGTTTCATTTTGATTATAATCGCAACAACCTTTCCATTTTGGAATTTGATTAAAACAATATGAATTTTACACAGCTGTAACCAATTGATTATGATTAAGTTCGATTATAACTATATTTGGATATGAAACAGTGTGGTTATTGTTTGACCATATTTTATGGCAATTAAAAAGCAAGGCATTCTTATCCTGTTTCGATTGCATCCTTGTTGATTTGATTTGATTTGAATGATTAATTTGTTTATACCATTAATAATTTGTTTTTAATGTTCATTAAAAGAAAATTAAATTAGATTGTTTTAAAAGATTTTGTTTGATTTCTATCTGGTCCTGTATGCTATTCTAGACTAGCAACAGAATCAGATGATTCTATAGCTAAGTCTGTAGGATAAAATTTTTATTATTTTGTTATTGAAATATCTTTCTAATTTGATATTTGTGTTCTATTGCAGGTAAATTCAAAATTGCAATTGGGTTATTGAGTAGTTAGGGGATGTTTCAAAGATTTCACTTGCATTTTGTTTTCTTAGTTTAGTTGGTTTCGGGATATCTCCCAGATTATGTAAAACATTTGATATTATCCAGAAGGAAGTTTTACCTTGTGAAAAAACTTATAGATACCTATCATTTTTGTAATAATGTTCATCCTCATTCGTGGGAGAACAAAGATATGGAGTTATGATACAGACTAAAGAAGATTTTGGTGTTTTGACACAGCTTTAGCTACTCAATATATCAACGTTTTGTTTAATGTTGTGTATATTAGTTTGTATATGATTTATGACTACTTTAGCTATCTTGATCATGTGCAAATGATATAATTCTAATTACTGTAATCCATATCTAGTTTCCTTCAATTGTATAAAGGATATAACAGTTGTCGAATTTAGTTTGTTAATGATAGGTTTATCTTCTTAATGAATTGAGTTGTTAAATATAATTTTTTGCATAAAAGGTTTCCCTTATTGCAGAGATTATAATCATAAGATTGTTATGATCTTTTATGTCTTGTTTGTCCTATAAATAACTTGAACAGCAGCATAGCCGATCATTTACGAAAAGCTTTGGGATTAACCGGTGCGAGTTTACTTCCTCCGATCAGCTTTAAAGTCATCTTAAGAAGGATAAACTAGGAGTGTTTCCAGGTTAGCTAGTCTGTTGTTTATTGTTTTTATTAGTAGTTAATTTAGGTATTAGTTTAAGATAGAAGTAGTATATTAGATCGTTTAATTTCAGTTAGTTTTATCTCTTTTTCATAAAATATAAAAAATCAAAAAGATCTCTGACTGTCTTAGGGCAGAAAACACATGATTTTTACAGGTTTTATTAAATCTGCCAGTTGTGTATATTGTATATTTGTGGATAAGCTGTATTATAACTAGTAATTAAACAACTGATTAATAGAAGTTAATTTAATAGAAGTTAGTAGAATAATCAATGTATTTTGTATTTAGTTTAGTTTAATTTAGTAGTTTGTTTTAATTAGATTAATGTATTAGATTAGTATTGTTAGTTAGCTTAGTTTCCTTTATTCTTGTTTTAGTTTTAGCTTAGTTTTAGTTAGTTTAGTTTGTTTTATTAGTTTTAGATAGATTAGTTAGTTTAGGTTAGTTTTCTCTTTGGTTTTCTTAGGAGGCCTTAGAGCAGCCAACGGAGCCGTTAAACTCGTCACGGTGGTTCATTCCAAATGGCTTGGGTTATTTAGACAACCCCGGACCAGTTCCACTCTCTCAATTGACGGACAGATAATTTCACCTGTCAACAAATGGCGCTAGAAGGAGGGCTAGAACTTAATTAATGGCACGAGGTGGTCACAAGACTCCTCCCCCACCTAATCGCATGCCCATAGTGACTAGAAGCCATTCACAAGATAATATCCCCCCTCAAACAGCAACTACTTCAACAGAAGATCCGCAGATCACAGTTGAGCAAGCAACCCCTAATCCTACAGGTGGTGATATCCAAGAGATCATTTGTCAATATCTTATCAAGACACATACTACCTTAGCCAGTCTTAGGCGACCAAACCACCCATGGGGTCAACCTTTAGACTTCTCTGATATCAGAGAACAGTTAGGTGATATTAATCCCACTGTGAATCCTATAGATCCAGACACAAATCCTGCTGCAGGAGGATCTGGGATACCTCCTTCACTGCCTCCTTCATCTCCTTCCTCTTCTGGAGGATATTCCTCTTCTGATGAAGGCAATCCACCTTCTCATCCTTCTACACCCAATTCCCCAATGGAAAATCAGAACAACCCTGCTAGACCCTGGTTGGACCAGGATGCTGTAGCTGTACCTGGAGCCTAGCACCCTTTACCTAAGCATCTGGAAAAATGGCTTCCTAAGTTTGATCCCGATTCAAAACAGATAGCCGAAGATCATATCAAAAAATTTAGGTTAGCCATCAGACTTTGTAACGTTGAACATGAAGATGTTGTCTGTAGGTTGTTCCCTTATACCTTTGAGGGTAATGCGTCCACTTGGTACTTTGCCCAACAACCCCATACCATAGTGTCTTGGGAAAAGTTTGAGTCATGCTTTTTGGAAAAATTCGGAGATGGCAAACCTCCAGAAGTCTTAGTCATGGATCTTTCGAGCTTAAAAATGAATTCAAAAGAAAAAGTTAAAGATTTTAATCAAAGATTTTTAACACTTAAAAATCGAATCCCTGCAGACTCTATGCCTGCTTAGATTCTTGTAATAGCTTACTACACTAAAGCTCTACATCAAAGTATAGCTATTTGGGTTAAAAGATCTAAAAAGGCCACGTTGTTAGAAGCCTTCGAAGAAGCTACTCAGATTGAAAAAGATATACTCAACCTTAAGGATTCTTCTAGCAACGAAACTGAGACTGTTTCTTCTTCCAAAAAGAAGATTGAAATTCTTCCCAGACCTACACAAAACAAAACACAACCTAAAAACTCTGACTTGGAAAATTTAACCAAAGTTGTACAAAAATTATCTAATCAAGTTATAGATTTAAAAAGGTCGACTGAAGAAGCCTCTTCAAGTAAAGGACCCTACAAAACTCCTTTCCGAAATCCTTTTCCCTCAAACCGACCTAATCCGAACCCCGAAGGTTTGAACCTACAAAGTTTACATTGCGCTCTCCAGACAATTCTAGGAGCCCAAGATGAATTGATGCCTCCTGAAATCCCTCAAGAGGAAGTCGAGCAGGAAACAACTCAAGAAGAAGAGTCTTCTCCAAATATCTTTGGACATTTCTCAGATAGTATCTTTCAAGCTAACTTTGAGACTATTCACCCTTACAACACTAGGAGTAAGACAACAAATAAACCTCCTGCCAAGAACACTACAACTTTACCTACAAAGCCATCTAAATCAGTAGAAGCTAAACAAAGTAATGCTGGCCCTAAATTAGATTATGATGTTGTTGAAGATCTTAAAAAATTACGGGCTAACATTTCTATTTATGAGTTGTTGAAATTTCCATTTTTGTTACAGAAGATGTTGCAAAATATTTTAGACAATGGCAAGAATGGTAATTCAAATGGTAATAAGGTTGTGCAAAGAAAAGTTCCGCAGAAGACTTCCACAAAAAATATTCCTGATCCTCAAGATAAAGGAAGCCTTCCTGTACCAACTGTAAATAGTGTAATTAATGTAAAAAACGCAAATAATGTAGATAAAGTAGCACTAGAAACCGCGAGTAAGAAACCACAAGCTACAACTCTAAGTACTCGCAAGAATGTACCTCCTTTTATTTTAACTTTCGAAATCTTCAATAGAAATGTGCATAATTGTATGGTTGACTCAGGAGCATCATCAAATGTGATGCCTTGGTCAGTTTTCCAAAAGATTAATGCCGAAGTAGAACCATCCTCTTTGAAAATCATACAACTTGATCGAACAAATGTTAAAGTTATAGGCGAACTAAAAAATGTATTGATTAGATTATCGTCTAACCCTAAGGTTCATCAGGTTATTGATATAATTGTGGTGGATATTCCAGAAGTGTATGGCATGTTTCTGAGTAGGGACTGGTCGGAGCAACTACATGGTTACTTCGCAACAGATTGGTCTCACTTATGGCTTCCAGAAAATGGTAATCCCAACAAGATCAGGGTAAATCATGAGCGTTATCTCAAGTTCACTGTAATAGACTTAAATGACCCCAATGAACCATATACACCTTCGGCGGATTCACCTGAAGTCCAAGGGATGGACACCTTCTTCGGAAATTTCACGGCTGAAGGTTCACCTATCAACAATTCGCAACAGCAATCCGAGATCATAGCATGTACACAACCAACAGCTTCCATCCAACAGTCCTGTGAGCCCGATGGAAATCAAATTTGGTCTTTATATTTCGACGGTTCCAAGTCCAAAGAAGGAACTGGTGCAGGCTGCATCATTATCGATCCGGCAGGTAACAAAACATTATTGGCTTGTAGATTAGAATTTGAATGTACTAACAATATTGCAGAATACGAGGCTTTATTGTAAGGTCTCAGAAAAGCCTTGGACATGCACATTCAAAATCTAATTGTATTCGGCGACTCTGAGATAGTGGTCAGGCAGGTGAGAGATTCTATACACTGTCTTTCCCCGCATCTCAAATCTTACCAGACTGAGGTATGGAGTTTAATGAACAAATTTTATGCTTTTAATATAAATTCCATTCCTAGATTAAATAATTCTGAAGCAAATCTACTAGCTAATGTTGCCTCTAAATTTCTTCCTGCAGAAGGCTTATCTCCAAACGCATTCTCTGTGGAGCTATTGTTTCGACCATCTGTTCCTGACAATATCACGAACTAGAGAGTATTTGATGATGATCAGCAAATCATTAACTTTCTGCACATGGAGGAAACCTTTCAAGGTGTTGTGATAGATGAACAAACACACGACGAAAATTTGCATGACTTTACGGTAATACCTAATCCGAAATCTCCTGGAGCTCTATCGGACATGGTAAATTCCATACCCAAATCTGTTGTTAGATTAGAAAAGTTTTATGATTTTGAAGATAAATTTAAAAATATGGTCAATTGTAAAACCAACAGTTCCTCATTATCTTACGAAAAAGTCAATTTAGGAACTAGTGAAAATCCTCAGTGTATCAACTTAGGCTTGGGATGTTCTAGACAAGAAAACGATGCTTTTGTTAAATTATTTAAAGAATTCAAGGATGTCTTTTCTTGGACTTACGATGATCTTAAAACATTCGATCCTAATATTATACAGCATGTCATCCCGATGAAACCCCAAACCTTACCCTTTCAACAGAAACTGAGGAAAATGCATCCTAAACTAGAACCGACAGTACAAAAATAATTGAATAAACTCCTAGGTGCTAAAATAATTTTTCCTATTAGACACACTCAATGGGTATCCAACCTTGTCCCAGTGCGGAAGAAAAATGGAGAAATTCGACTTTGTGTTGACTTCCAAAACCTCAACAAAGCGTCTGATAAAGATAATTATCCTGTCCCTCCCATGGAACAGATTCTTCAGCAAGTATTTGGTTCCGAGAGGCTATCCTTACTAGATGGTTTCTCTGGATACAACCACGTCTTGATGTCTTCGTTAGACCAATTAAAAACCACCTTCCGTACCCTGTGGGGCACTTATGCTTATCGCAAAATGCCTTTTGGATTGATTAATGCTGGCGCTACCTTTCAGAGAGCAATGGACATTGCTTTTAGAGGCTTAATCAATCATTCTGTAGTAGTCTACTTAGATGATGTGATCATTTATTCTAAAAACAAAGACGATCATCTAGCTCACTTACGAGCCGTTCTACTACGATGTCGTGAATACAACATCTCCTTGAACCCCAAGAAGTCCATATTTGCAGTAGAATAGGGTAAATTACTAGGATTCATTGTGTCTAGTGATGGAATAATTATTGACCCCGAGATGACCCAAGTCATCACCAAACTTCCCCCACCTACCTCCAAAAAATCCATGCAGTCTTTCTTAGGCCAGATTAATTTCGTGAGAAGATTTGTCCCCAGTTTCTCTGAAATGGTCAGGCCTCTCCAGAACCTAATTAAGAAAGACACCCAATATCACTGGGGACCCACAGAAAACCAAGCTTTCAATGCTATAAAGAAGGCCATAATAGACGCTCTGTCTCTCATGAGCCCTGATTTCTCTCAAGACTTTACACTCTATACTTTTGCCTCTGATCGTTCTTATGCTGTAGTCTTAACTCAAAAGAATTCCGAGAACAATGAAGTACCCATCACCTTTATGAGCTCTGCTTTCAAAGGTGTTGAAATTAACTACCCAGCGGTCGATCGACAAGCCTACGCTATCTTCAAGGCAATTAAGCATTTCCAGTCTTATCTTTTGATGTCAAGACGAAGGTCATTGTCCCTTACCCTGCAGTAAGGAACTTGTTAGTGAAAAAGGAGTTAGGAGAGAAAAGAGCCAACTAAGTCACCTCCTTGCAGGAGTATGACTTGGAAATCACCCCAGCACAGATCGTGAGAGGCAAAGGGTTGTGTAAGTTGATAGTTGATTCAGAAATTGAACAGTGAGAAGATAGTGATACGTCAAACCTAGAACAATGCGATATGAATTTGGTTTGTTGCACACAAAACATAGTAAGTCCTTGGTACGATGATATTAGATTTTATCTTCAACATGGATTAGCACCCCGTCACCTTGACCCTACCAAAAGAAGAGCGTTGGGACTAAAGTCCGCCTCCTTTCATCTAGTTAACGGTATACTGTTTCGTCAAAATTTTGATGGCATACTGATGCGTTGTCTCGAAAAGGACGAAGCAGAGAAAGTCTTGCTTGAGTAGCATGCAGGAGAAGCTGGTGGTCACTTCGGTGGCGATACCACTTCTCATAAGGTTTTAAGAGCCAGTTACTACTGGCCAACACTTTTTAGGGACGCCCATGCCTTGTGCCGTAAGTGTATCATTTGTCAGAAAGCTTTAGGGAGTTTGCAAAAACTAGCCTTTCCCTTGCAACCTGTTTCAGTCGATTCTCCTTTCCAGCAATGGGGCCTTGATATCATTGGTCCTATTAACCCTCCATCCTCACAACAGCACAAATATATTGTGACAACCACTGATTACTTTACTCGATGGTCTGAAGTCGCTACGCTAAGAACTGTTAACACAAGTCAGGTGATCACTTTTCTAAACTCGAATATCATCACCCATTTTGGTATCCCTGATTGTCTAGTCTTTGATAATGCTTCATACTTTTCTTCTCTTGAATTGAGTGAGTTTGCCTTAGAGAAGGGAATAAAGCTAAAGTATTCTTCTAGTTATTACCCCCAGGGCAATGGCTTAGCAGAATCAACAAACAAGAACTTGATCAAGATTATCAAGAGAACCATGGCTGAAAATCACAAGAACTGGCACAACGCACTACTGAATGCACTGTGGGATGATAGGGTAACACCCAAAGCCGCTATAGGTAATTCCCCCTTTTCTCTCGTTTATGGCAGAGAAGCCATTTTTCCACCTCACATTCTTCTTCCTTCGTTCCAATTGCCACAAAACGTTCAAGAAGAAGATTGTCCCCCTTTAGAAAACTGTATTAATGCTTTGATGAAGTTAGAAGAAGTAAGAACCCAAGCTAAGCGTAAGTTAGATCAACATCAACAACTGATTAAAATCTGGTTCGATTCTAGTTCTACTTCTGATAGGAATTTTGAAATAGGCGATCTCATCTTAAGGTGGGACAAACCACACGAAGGGAAGAGTGAACACACCAAATTTCAAAATTTGTGGCTTGGGCCATTTTTGATTGCTGAAAAGTTGGGTCCTAGTTCCTTTCATTTGCAGAATCTTGAAGGGCATCTTGACACCTATCCGGTGAATGGACAAGCCCTGAAAAGATACTTTGCTTGATTTTTACCCTTGTATATTATGTAAATATTTCCTTTTGTTTTTATTTTTGCTTTTGGTGGTTGATTTGAATGATCATTTTTTGTATTTTTGAAAATATGCATGCCTGTGCACTGAACCATTCAGACAAAGACCATGGGAAAATATCTTCGTTGAACTAACTTCTGAAAGGTTGTACGAACATCAGTGACATATTTCTAAAAATGATATTTATGTTGGAAAATTTTCCTGTTTGAAAGAAGTTTACTAATTTCAATATCTGAGTGAAGTTTGTCATGATCATCTTTATCTTTTTACGCTGTCCCTTTTCTGTAAAGGAATGACTCAAAAGGATGTCTCCCTGTCATAGCAAGTTGTTTTAGAAATAAAACATTTCTGGTGCTGAATGAAGGACAGTGTCAAAATTTCTGATGAGGTCTAAAGAATATGAGAAAAAATCAAGATTTTTCAGCGTCACCCCGCTCAGCTATTTATGAAAGAAAAACAAAATAAAAATATTAATAAGAGCTGTGGGAAGTGTTTGTAAACCCGCCGGGATACTGAACAGGTCCGCTGACAGCGGGTAAATGCAAGCATGGCGCCAAGACAACTTCGCTGGGGTACTGAACAGGCCTGCTGGCAGTGAAGCAATGTCGGGTAAATGAAAATCTGTAAAATTATAAGAAACCTCTTTTAAAGTCCTTTATTCTAATCTAGAACTTCTTGACAGGATACAGACGTCCGAGTGGGTTAAATAGAAACCCTATTGAGGCTATGGACGCCTGCTGGCAGCAGTGGCCATGCCAACAGTATTGAATATTTTATCATAAAAATCATGACTTGCTGATCTTAAAACTGTTATTGGTTTGCGTCTTTTAAAACATCGCTGAAAAATATAGTAAATGATGATGTTTCTACGATTTTCTGGTTGTTGTTTTTAAGTCGAATTTTTCTTTGATGTCCTAATCTGAATTTGTTTCTTTCGACAGAGATAACTGCTTCTCCCATTGTGTCACCATTGTTGGCAGCCAATTCAATTTTTTCAATTTCCCTAAAAGTTGCCTACACCTATGTCTATGAACTTCAAATTTTTTTTGCATTTTGCACAAAGATGACACTTTCATTTCAAACGACATTTGCAAATTGGTTTCAATTTAGTTTTCACGACTGAAAGCGTGAAAACTCATCCATCATTATTTGGACTGTTATGATATTCTCATTGATATGTTGGTTAGTACTTACCTTTGGTTTATTAAGTGGCTGGAATGATTGTTCAAACTATGACCATTTACCTACTCTTACTTTGATTGCGCAACTTGATTTTTATTTAATTGATAAGGCATTGAGTTTGTTGATTGATGAATTATACTTGATTCTATAGGGGTCATGGTGGATTAAATTTTTTTTTTTATGATATGATCCTTATTAGTATGAGCTCTCGACTTATCGATTTTATAAAATCTCTTGTTGTAATGTTTTATAAACTTTGATTATGCAAAAGCGCATGGGTCAAAGGTGAGTTTGATTTCATATTGAATGGTTTTCAATGTTTGATTATACACATGGCGCATTAATATAATTTATGGTTTTGGTTTTACATTGATTAATGGCACGTTGATATGGTTATTCACCACTCAAATTTTTGGGTTAGCCGATTAGTATGTTTTAAACGTTATGATTATTGATTGAACAACACTGTCCTGTGCCATTAATATGCTGCATGGCGGTGATAATCCCACCACCTTTGCATGCATACATTAATTCATTCCCCTTTGCGCGCTTGCAGCTGTTAGCCATAACGAGTTCTGCCCCTGTGTATTGTTGTGTATTATCCAAACCCTACCATGCACCTGCACCATGGCTCCGGTTGTGAGGGCTGAACCCAATGGTAGCCAGGCATTGTTAACGTTTGATGGTGCTTACAGCGACCTGGAGGAATTCGGATGGCTCTCGTTCATACGAAAGTTTGATGGCTTTAACCCTGGTGTGGCTTGGCAATTTGCGTTAACCTTCGATGGTTGTCGAGCCAAGGTTGGGGATGTCCAGTTAGAAATTGATGAGAAATTTCTTAGTTTGGCTACCGGTCTAGCTACTGTCGGATAGAAATTGTCGAAAAATTGTAAATTGGAAGATGTGCCGTGGACATTACTCTTCCAGTCACGAAAGGTGAGTTCTTGTGACAAGGGTTTGCCTGCAAATATGTTGAAGCAATGCTGGCACGACTTGATGATGGTAACTAAGCAGTTCATTACCTGCGAGGGCCGGTATGGTTTCATTTTCTTGTACCACCTTCGGCTTCTTATGGTTTTCATGGGCTATGAACTTAATATGCCTTAATATTTGCATAGGAATTTGTTTAAAATGTCTAAAAGGTATAAACAGAACCAGTCCGATAACAGTCTATTTCATTTCAAGTTAATTAAAATGCTTATGGTTTATGAGTTGGGGTTACACCGAGACTGTTGGGAGGATTTTCTTAAACGTAATAATTTTGGTGACTCGAGCCCACCACAGGTTGATAAACTTATGGTGAGTGAGGGAAAATCTTTACCCCTTGTGCCTTAAAGTGCTCTATTGCCTAAACCCCTACCCGATTCACCTATTGATCTACCCGATTCTGTCACCAGTCATGTCGAAAATGCTAAACCTGTGGCTAAAAAGCCTAAAGCCAAACCCGCTGCCAATTCTAAAGGCAAGAAGAACGCCTGGCTAATCTCCCCCATGGCAAGAAACAAACTGAAAGAACCTGTTAATCCTGACCCTATTATGGTGAGTGCAGACTCTGACTCGGAGATTGAACATTACCTGGCGAGCGAGTATCCCTATTCAGAAGGTTTGTGTGATAAAATCGCATATGCTTTTGTGAACAATCTACCACCATGCTTGCAAAATGATTCTAATTATCCAGGCATCAAAATGCTTTGTGAAACCCCTGGTGACTCGTCTAAACCCCCTCCTGTCCAATCTGAACCAGCTGCTCTACCATGTAATTAGTGTGGCTCATGGTTGGAAAGGTATTACCTCGATGTGCCAATGCTGCAATCCAGAATTCATGCTCTGGAAGATCAAATTGCAAGGCTCACCAACCAGGAGGAAAAGATGCCATCCAATGATAAGAAACAGCGAACAACAGGTTCGATTTTGTTTAAAAACATGGAGTCGGCTACAGCAGTCGTCAATTCAAAATTGGCATAGCTCGAACAGCCTCACTGGTATGATTTTCACCTATTTATAAACTCTGTTTACACCGTGAACCTGCTCTGTCACACAAGCATGCACTATTGTATATAATTTTGTTTTGATAAATCAATTTTCATTATCGTTTAAGTTTTGATTGGATTTGGTTTTGATTCGAGTAATCGTGGGATAGATTTGATTGTTTTGATTTGGTTTCAATCGAATGCTCTGTTGATTATCGAAGTTGTTAATATTTTCTAAACACGGGTTGTTTTGGTATTCCAATTCTTAACATAGTCAATATCTCATTTCGAATTGGTTACTTGTTATGCGATATGGTTAGCTATTGTGATTATTTGTTCTATGTCTTCTGACCAATTCGAATATCATTCTATTATTGTATGACAAAATCGTGGATAGATACACTCAATCAATCGATTCAGACTGTTTAAGTTTGACCATGTTATCGGATTGCAATAAATATATTGTTTGAATTAGATTGGGGGAACGAAATTAACTGTATCCAATCTCACGATTTCTTGCTATAATTAAGCTCAGCCATATTCGCTTTGATTAGTTACCCAGTTTATATTATGGATTCTGTTGATTCTATCATGCTCCTGTATATCGACTGTGTGGTGATTAATAACAAAATTCGTTTGGTCGTTACTCATTGAGTATGCTTTTATTTGAAACGGTTTACCTATCCTTGCATTTGATTGAATGCTATCAATTTATTGCTATGACTATAATGAGTCAACGATGGTTATGATCATTATTTTTGTCATGTCTGTTCACCATGCGATACTCACCAATCGAATTCTATCGCAAAGTTTAGTGGATGCTATTATGCATGTTTCATTTTGATTATAATCGTAACAACCTTTCCATTTTGGAATTTGATTAAAACAATATGAATTTTACACAGCTGTTACCAATCGATTATGATTAAGTTCGATTATAACTATATTTGGATATGAAACAGTGTGGTTATTGTTTGACCATATTTTATGGCAATTAAAAAGCAGGGCATTCTTATCATGTTTCGATTGCATCCTTGTTGATTTGATTTGATTTGAATGATTAATTTGTTTATACCATTAATAATTTGTTTTTAATGTCCATTAAAAGAAAATTAAATTAGATTGTTTTAAAATATTTCGTTTGATTTCTATCTGGTCCTGTATGCTATTCTAGACTAGCTATAGAATCAGATGATTCTGTAGCTAAGTCTATAGGATCAAATTTTTATTATTTTGTTATTGAAATATCTTTCTAATTTGATATTTGTGTTCTATTGCAGGTAAATTCGAAATTGCAATTGGGTTATTGAGCATTTAGGGGATGTTTCAAAGATTTCACTTCCATTTTGTTTTCTTAGTTTAGTTGGTTTTGGGATATCTCCCAGATTATGTAAAACATTTGATATTATCCACAAGGAAGTTTTACCTTGTGAAAAAACTTATAAATACCTATCATTTTTTTAATAATGTTCATCCTCATTCATGGGAGAACAAGGATATGGAGTTATGATATAGACTGAAGCAGATTTTGGTGTTTTGACACAGCTTTAGCTACTCAATATATCAACGTTTTGTTTCATGTTGTGTATATCAGTTTGTATATGATTTATGACTACTTTAGCTATCTTGATCATGTGCAAATGATATAATTCTAATTATTGTAATCCATATCTGGTTTCTTTCAATTGTATAAAGGATATAACAGTTGTCTAATTTAGTTTGTGAATGACAGGTTTATCTTCTTAATGAATTGAGTTGTTAAATATAATTTTTTGCATAACAGGTTTCCCTTATTGCAGAGATTATAATCATAAGATTGTTATGATATTTTATGTCTTGTTTGTCCTGTAAATAACTTGAAGAGCAGCATAGCCGATCGTTTACGAAAAGCTTTGGGATTAACCAGTGCAAGTTTACTTCCTCTGATCATATTTAAAGTCATCTTAAGCAGGATAAACTAGGAGCGTTTCCAAGTTAGCTAGTCTGTTGTTTATTGTTTTTATTAGTAGTTAATTTAGATATTAGTTTAAGATAGAAGTAGTATATTAGATCATTTAATTTCAGTTAGTTTTATCTCTTTTTCATAAAATATAAAAAATCAAAAAGATCTCTGACTGTCTTAGGGTAGAAAACACATGATTTTTACAGGTTTTATTAAATTTGCCAGTTGTGTATATTGTATATTTGTGGATAAGCTGTATTATAACTAGTAATTAAACAACTGATTAATAGAAGTTAGTAGAATAATCAATGTATTTTGTATTTAGTTTAGTTTAATTTAGTAGTTTGTTTTAATTAGATTAATGTATTAGATTAGTATTGTTAGTTAGCTTAGTTTCCTTTATTCTTGTTTTAGTTTTAGCTTAGTTTTAGTTAGTTTAGTTTGTTTTATTAGTTTTAGATAGATTAGTTAGTTTAGGTTAGTTTTCTCTTTGGTTTTCTTAGGAGGCCTTAGAGTGGCCAATGGAGCCGTTAAACCCGTCAAGGTGGTTCATTCCAAATGGCTCGGGTTATTTAGACAACCCCGGACTGGTTCCACTCTCTCAATTGACGGACAGACAATTTCGCCCATCAACAAGGTGGTATTGTAATGAGCTAAAGGCAGATCAAAAGTAGTCTTGGCCAATCTTCCCTGTGCACATTGGGAAATTTTCATTACAAAACTTGGGCCATTCCAAGGTGGAAGCAGAGGCACTCAAAGAAGTCAAATTGTTAAATATTGAGTAAAAAAGGCAGGACCCTTATCAACTAGTGAACAAACACTTGATACATTGCAATATGAAAGCATACGAACATGAGGAGTCCCCTTGGGATGACATGTTCAAAGGGACTAAGACTTATAAAGAGGTGTTAGAATGAGTACAGACACTGCCGTTTGACCTGCAAGCTAGCTTTTGGACCTTTTAGAAGCATAGACGAAGTGGTCTGCCCAAAGTACTGTAAGGAGAAGCAATCACCCTCCCCCAGGAGCAAGAAAATGTTCCCCCATGCTTTGAAAAGGAAGCACAGAAGAAGGGAAATCCCAAAAAAGTCCCACAGGATATAGAAAGGCCCCGACAAAACAAACAAGCCTTACAGACAAAAAAATCAGAGACCGAAGTCCAGGAGACCTCCTGAGTCTAGTAATCTAACTCCCCCTTCATTACCTGGTGTTGATGTCTATACACCTAAGGTAATAGGAGGAAATGGATCTATAGAGTTAGGAAGTCCCATAGCTTCCTTAACCCCCTTACATTCCACTTTTGGATTCCCACAGATAGGAGCTCTATTTGTTGATGACCTCACCTTTATCTCCATAGATGAGATTCCTCCTTCTGATTATTTTTTCAGCAGAAAAAGGAAGGTCGTCCTGAAACAAGAGATGTATATGAAGGAGGGGAATATTGTCAAAAATAATAAAGTCTTGATAGATGGACAAAATTTGGAGGAGGAGGATTTCGCTATAGAGATAACAGGTTGCATGGGAGCCATGGAAACATAAAACTTTTTTACCGTGGAAAACATGAGAACAAGGATAAAGAAGAGTAATAACATGATAGATCAATTATAAGATCAGTTAAAGAATGATGAGGAGAACATCAGAGAAGAGGTGAGTAAAAGCTTGGAGCAGACCAAGGCTGTCGAAAGGCTAGAAATTCAATTACTCAAATCAAGCCTGAACGAAATGAACCAAAAGATACAAGCAAGTCAGGTGTAGGTTGCTCAACAAAAGGAGCATCTAGAAGAGTTACAAGATAGGTTAAATTTGATGGAAGTTCAGGTGATAGATCTGAAAGCTTTCCAGGCCCGGTCACTGGAAATGCATTAAAAAATAGAAGTTGAACAATAGAAATTGATTTCCAAGATAGAGATTATTCAGAGTTACTTTCAAGAAGCAGATTGTAATGTACCTCAAAAATCACCATAAAAAAAAAAAAATTATATTTGTACATCTATCCTTGAAAGGTTTTCGAGATCTCAAGCAAGTAGGATTTTTGCTAGAAGGCTTGAGTCTGAGGGTTTGTTAGAGTCCTTACTGTCGTCGACTATCCTTACCATTCAACTTAAGTTTTCTATTCGCCAATATAATGAGTATTTACTCATCACTTCTATGTTTAATTAAGCTCCTGAAATTTATAATTACTCTCTTATCTGCTAGTACCTATAACACCTCCACAGTCTTAACAATACAAGAAACTTTGGGGTTTTTATGACCAAAACCCTACATAGAAATATTACCCTCTGTTCGCAATACAATCTACTTGTAAAATGGTCGGTTACTTCCATACCTCTACACGGGATGAACACTCTCCAATGTTCTTTTACCAGTCCATTCATTACATTATCATAGTTGTTCCCATAACAATAAGTTTCTTCTAGGTTCCTACAGTTTGTGAAATATAACAGAGGTCAATCAGGTTTTGGTTATTATAAGTGTCGAACAAAAAATGAAAACAAAGGGGCCACACCATTTGCCAAAAACGCGAAAAAGCGAGAACACTGTGAACCTGGTACTTTGGGGTTTTGGGGTTTGGGATTTCATGTTTGAAAGTGTCAAACATTAACAAACCACAACCTCTGAAAGGTGAAAAAGGAAAGTGGGACCCGCCCTATCAGGGCTTCAAGATTTGAGACTTCATGAGTTCAAGTACCCAAACACCAACATATAAAAAATTCCAAATTTGCAAAAAATGTCCAGCGTATCAGGATTTCGAGGTTTGGGATCCACACACCACAACTCTTGAAAGGTGAAAAATGAAAGTGGGACCTACCCATTGAGGTTTCGGGGTTCGAGACTTCGTGAGTTCAAGTACCCAAACAACAACATATACAAACTTATGAAATTGATAAAAGGAAAAGGTGAGACCCACATTTTGGAATTTCGGGGTTTGGGGTTTCATGGTTTTCATAGCCAAACATCCAACATACAACAATTCCCAAAATTGCGAAAAGAAAAGAAAGTGGAACTAACATTTTGGAATTTCAGAATTTGGGGTTTTGGGATTTCAAATGCCAAACAATAGTACACAACAATTCCCAAATTCCGAAAGGTGAAAGGGTTTGGAACCAACACTTCGGGATTTCAGGATTCGGGGTTTCGGGGTTTCAAATGTCAAACAAAAATGCACTAAAATTCCCAAATTCCCAAAGGAGAAAGGGTGTGATACCAACACTTCGGGATTTTGGGATTCAGGGTTTCAAATGTCAAACAACAACACACTACAATTCCTGAATTTCGAAAGGCGAAAGGGTGTGAGACCAACACTGGAGGATTTCGAGATTCAAGATTTTTGCCTAGGTCTTTTTTCCCTTCTTTAGGGTTTTCGCAGCTTTCTTAATCCCTGATTTTTAGGGGCTTCCAGTGGCCATATCTCTGATTTTCCACTTCTCATAATCAGCCTAGAGGCAATTCCAACATGTTCCCCACTCATGGAGTCATGGTTAGCTGATTTTAACATGGTTGTTCCATTTGTCCTCCTACAATTAATATAAATATTTTGTTGTGATATAAGTGTCATAGTCAAATGGTCAGTTGAGTCCAAACAGATCTTTACCCAACAATCAGAATAATTAAATACAATTATTAAATTCAAAATTCGGAATTGCCATAAATGGAAAAAAATTTCTAGATTCGAATTTGCCAAAAACAGAAATAAATTCCAGCCTATTTCAAAAATAAAAATTATTTTATTTTTGGGGGATGTCACATCCTTTCCCCCTTCAGTAAAAAACTGTTCTTAGTGTTCGTTCCTTTCCTAGAACAGGATTGGATGAGATTTCCACAAATCTCCCTCCAATTCCCAAGTGGCCTCCTCAGGACTAAAGTGCTTCCATTGCACCTTTACCTGAGTGACGACTATGTTCCAAAGTGTTATTTCTCTCCAGTATAGAATGTGCAGGGGTTCCACCTGGAACTCGCCTTTGGGTTCCACTTGCACCAAGTTCCAATCAATCATATGAGTAGGGTCATGAATATACTTTTTCAACAAAGAAACATGAAATACATTATGAATTCTTAGCTTAGTTGGAAGTGCAAGCTGATATGCTATGGGTCCAATTCGAACCAGTATCTCGAAGGGCCCACAAAACCTGGGTGCTATCTTGGCATAGTTCCCTAACTTCAGCGAGATTTTATGGGCTTTGACCTTCAAGTAAACATGGTCTCCCACTTGAAATTCCATGTGTCTTCTTTTTTGATCTGCATAGCTCTTATGTCTGTCCTATGATTCTTTCAAGTTCTATTGTACCTTTCTTACCATGTTCTCCATTTCTTGGAGCATCTCTGGCCCAACCATGAGTCTATCAGTCGGGTTGTCGCAGCTAATTGGAGTTGTACACTTTCTGCCGTACAGTATTTCGAAAGGGCTCAACTTAGCCGAAGTTTGGTACCCATTGTTATATGCAAATTCTACCAAGTGTAGGCAGTCTTCCCACTTGTTCGGATTTGTTATTACATACATGCAGAGCATATCCTCTATGATTTGATTTGTCCTTTCAGTCTGTCCATCCATTTGTGGATGATAACTTGTACTGAAATTCAAATTAGTATTTATCCCTACAAACAATTCCTTCCAAAAAGTGGATGTGAATTTTACATCTCTATCTAAAACCACCATTTTAGGAATACCATGCAGTCTAAAAATTTCTTTCATGAATATTTCAACAATATTAATATCTTTAAAAGTAGACTTTACAGGAATAAAGTGTGCAGACTTACTGAGTTTATTGATTACAACCATGTTTGAATCATTATGTTTCTGAGTTTTAGGCAAACCTGTTATAAAGTCCAGCGATATGGTCTCCCATTTCCATTCTGGTACTAGTAATGGCTGTAATAGGCCGGCTGGATGCTGGTGTTCGGCCTTAACCCGCTGACAATCTTGGCACCTATCCAAATACTCTGTTGTTTTGCCCTTCATAGTAGGCCAGTAAAATAGTTTTATGAGTGATGTTATTGTTTTCTGGTAACCTGGATGGCTAGAATATGGTTTCTTATGCACTTCATCTAAAATAGTTAATTTTAGCTCTGCTGAATCTGGTACGTAAAGTCTATTTTTAAATCTTAATAGTCCCTGTTTGTTGATACTTATATCTGGTTTATCTGAGTTTGGGATATTGTTTTTCATTTCTTCCATCATCTTAGTGTAATTTCCATTGTTAATTTCTGTCGCTTTTACTCTTTGTTCCAGATCACTTTCTGCCCTGCTGATATTTATCTCAAATAACCCATGGACTCTTCTGCTTAAATCATCTGCTACTTTATTTTCATTTCCCTTGATATGTCTGACCTCAAAGTCAGATTTGCTCAAAAAGGCTAGGGACCTTGCTTGTCTTGCATTAAGGTCTGGTTGGTTAAACAGATATTTCACTCTACTATTATTCGTCAATAGTAAGAATTTCCAACCCATTATATAGTGTCGCCACATTTTTAAGGCATGTATTACTGCTACCAATTCTAAGTCATGAGTGGCATAATTTCGCTTGTGTTCCTTTAATTTACAAGACTCATAACAAATCACGTGCCCTTCCTGAGTTAGAACACCACCTAGTCCCTCTTTACTTGCATCAACACATATTGTGAAGTCTTTATCTGGGCCTGTTACCTTCAAGTTGGGCACCGATGTCAACAATTCTTTTAGCTTGTTAAAACTGTCTTGACACTTTTGTGACCAGTTAAACTTGGTCCCTTTCTTTTGTAATGAGGTGATAGAGTAGGCTATCTTGGAGAACCCTTCTATAAATCTGCGATAATATCCGGTGATTCCCATGAATGACCGGATATCTGCCACATCCTTAGGCACTGGCCATTCCATGATGGCTTTTATCTTTTCTGGGTCTACGAAAATACCTTCTGAGGAAATGACATGTCCTAAATATTGTATTTCCTTTTGATAAAAATCACATTTGTCGAATTTTGCGTATAGTTTGTGTTTCCTTAGTGTTTGCAGAACTATTCATAACTTTTCATCATGTTCCTCCTCCATTTTAGAATAGACTAGAATATCACCGATAAATACTACTACGAAATTGCATAAGTACTGGCTAAAATTGTTGTTCATTAAGCACATAAATGTGGTTGGTGCATTGGTGAGTCTGAAAGGTATGACTACAAATTCGTAGTGTTTGTATCTTGTTCGAAAAACTATTTTGTTTATGTCCTGGTCCTTTATCCTAACTTGATGATAACTAGATTGTAAATCCAATTTTGAGAAGATCTTGGCCCCACCAACTTGATCGAACAAATCATTTATCCGTGGTAAGGGGTATTTGTTCTTAATGGTCACTTTTTTCATTTGTCTATAATCGATACATAGTCTTAGAGTACCATCTTTCTTTTTCACAAAGAGGACTGGTGCTCCCCATGGCGAGACACTTGGTCTAATATACTCTTTTTCCAACAATTCCTATAATTGTATTTTTAATTCTGTTAGTTCTGGTAGACTCATTCGGTAGGGTGCTTTTGAGATAGGGGTTGATCCGGGTAGTAAGTTTATAGAGAAATCTATTTCTCTCCTAAGAGGTAATTATGGTATCTCATCAACAAGCATGTCTCTGAATTCCCATAGGATAGCAAAGTATTCTAACTTGGGCTTATCTTCAGTTTCTAATAGATTCCTCACTTGGATGACATAAACTTGACATCCCTTTCTAATACATTTCTTGAATTGCATCGCCAAAACTTGTTTGACTGACACAGGTTTTGGTATACCTTGGGCTGTTCTAACAGTGCCAAAATTATCTTTATAGCTAAGTATCTTTGTATAACAGTCTAGTACTACTTTGTGTTGTTCCAACCAATCCATCTTGATAATCATATCATAAGATCCTAGTGGTAGGATGTTCAGATTGGTCCTTATCTTTTGATCATCTAAGTTGAACTCAAGATTAGAAATAAAGTTAACTATTTTCTTTTAGTCCCTGCTGCTAGTTGTACAAGCCAAGATTTTGCATGCTTTTGTTTCTTAAGTTTATTTGACTGTACTACATCGGGAGTAATATAACTTAACGTAGCTCCAAGGTCAATTAAAACAGAAATTCGTGTGTCACATATTTTACCTTCGATCTCTACCACTGAGGATTGGTTGTTAGCTTATCGACCATCTATGGCTTCATTTATCCGATGCAGACTCCTGCCCATGTCTCCCACTATTGAGGCTTCCTGCAAATTATGGACAATAGTGTTGTTTGCTGCAATTAGACGTGGACATTTCCTCCTTAGATGAGTCTCTCCACACTCCCAACATCTTAATGGATCATGGGAGTTGTCCCCAAACTTCTTCATTCCCATGTTTACCGGTTTACTGCTACCTTTCGTATTCGGATGATTGAAGTGAAAATCCTTCTTTGGGAAACTTTTTGCTGCATTTCGATAAGGAGCTCACTGGTATCCCTTATTCCGCTAGTGAATTCCATCTTGTTTCTTATCCTTCCATGTCTTGGGAAACTCTACCCACTATTTGTATTGGCCATATCACATTCGTGCCTTCCTGAATGCCTCACTCAAGGATTTGGGGTTGTCAAACTCAATTTTGTCCCTGTAGGACTATGGTAAATAGCTTAAGAATCGCTAGATTTTTACCTTATCCTCCTGAATGTATGGTACAAACCTTATTAGTTCCATAAATTTATTTATAAGGTCATCCATCATCATTTGTCTGAGTCGTAATTCATAAAATTATTTCGTCTTCCTTTCATAATAGCTTTCAGAATGGTATTGTTTCTTAAAATACTTCTTGAAGTCGGACCATTCCAACTATTTCTCTTTTAGGCCCTTGGCCAATTTCAGGTCCTGCCACCAAATGCTGGCCTTCCCCTTTAGATTGTAGATGGCCATTCTGACCTTCATGTTGCTGGAATAGTTGTAGATTTGGAAGTATTTTTTGATGTCTAACAACCATGCCTCGACTTCTTCTCTTGTCCTCGACTCTCCATCAAAAGTAGTTGGTTTAATCTTTTTAAATTCTCCTTCAAGGCAGTCTGTTTGTTTCCTTTTTTTTGTCTGGTATGGTTTTGTCTTCAGCTGAAGGTGTCCCTTTAGACGAACTGTCTCTTTTTTCTGTTTTTGCACCAGAATTCTTAGAGGCCCTTTTGTTGACCTCTTCCTCAGGCTTATCATCTTTTGGGCTTTTCTTTGTTACTATACTATGCAGCAGGACTTCATTTATCTCTTGTTGTTCATGTTGTGCCTTCTTCAATTTTTCATTGTCGGCCTTGAAAACCTGTAGTTCAACAATAAGGTTTCTCACTATTTCCAACACCTCCGTGGGTGAGCTTCAATCATTGTTCTGTCTTGGATCTCCAGGAGGTCCTTGTTGCGGATTCTCTTCCACCCTGATTTATGCACCTTCTTGGGCTGCCATTATTCAACACAAAACAAAAAAGCTTTCTGTTTGTAATCCACGAGATTTATTAGTTTATTTTTTCATAAATCAGAATATATACTAAGCAATTAATGTGGCCTTGTTTAGGCCCAGTGTTGTAACTTTTACTCTGATACCATATGTAATGTACCTCAAAAATCACCATAAAAAATTTTTTATATTTGTACATCTATCTTTGAAAGGTTTTCGAGATCCGAAGCAAGTAGGCTTTTTGTTAGAAGGCTTGAGTCCAAGGGTTTGTTAGAGTCCTTACTATCATCGACTTTCCTTACCATTCAACTTAAGTTTTCTAATCGACGATGTAATGAGTATTTACTCATCACTTCTATGTTTAATTAAGATCCTGAAATTTATAATTACTGTCTTATCTGCTAGTACTTATAACACCTCCACAGTCTTAACAATATAAGCATCTTTGGGGTTTTTATGACCAAAACCCTACATAGAAAAATTACCCTCTGTTCGCAATACAATCTACTTGTAAAACGGTCTATTACTTCCATACCTCTATACAGGATGAAGACTCTCCAACGTTCTTTTACCAATCCATTCATTACATTATTAGAGTTGTTCCCGTAACAATAAGTTTATTCTAGGTTCCTACAGTTTGTGAAATATAACAGAGGTCAATCAGGTTTCGGCAATTATAAGTGTCAAACACAAAACAAAAACAAAGGGGCCACACCGTTTGCCTAAAACATGAAAAAGTGAGAAGACTGTGAACCCGCTACTTCAGGGTTTTGGGTTCATAATTTCATGTTTGAAAGTGTCAAACATTAACACAACACAACCTTTGAAAGATGAAAAAGGAAAGTGGGACCAACCCTATCAGGGCTTCGGGGTTCAGGACTTTGTGAGTTCAAGTATCCAAGCACCAACATATACAAAACTCTGAATTTGTGAAAAATGTCCAGCGTATCAGGATTTCGGGGTTCGGGATCCACACAACACAACTCCTGAAAGGTTAAAAAGGAAATTGGGACCCGTTCATCGAGGTTTCAGGGTTCGAGACTTCGTGAGTTCAAGTACCCAAAAAACAACGTATACAAACTTATGAAATTGCGAAAAGGAAAAGGTGAGACCCACATTTCAGAATTTCAGGGTTCGAGGTTTCACGGTTTTTATAGCCAAACATCCAACATACAACAATTTCTGAAATTGCGAAAAGAAAAGAAAGTGGAACTAACATTTCAGAATTTCAGAATTTGAGGTTTCGGGATTTCAAATGCCAAACAACAGTACACAACAATTCCCAAATTTTGAAAGGTGAAAGGGTTTGGAACCAACACTTCGGGATTTCAGGATTAGGGGTTTCAGGGTTTCAAATGTAAAACAACAGCGCAGTACAATTCCCAAATTCTGAAATGTGAAAGGGTGTGAGACCAACACTTCAGGATTTTAGGATTCAGGGTTTCAGGGTTTCAAATTTCAAACAATAGCACACTACAATTCCTAAATTCGAAAAGGCAAAAGGGTGTGAGACCAACACTTCGGGATTTCAGGATTCGGGGTTTCAGGATTTCAAATGTCAAACAACAACACACTGCAATTCTGAATTATGAAAGGTGAAAGGGTGTGAGACCAACACTTTGGGATTTCAGGATTTGGGGTTTTGGGATTTCAAATGTCAAACAATAGCACACTATAATTCCAAATTCCGAAAGGCGAAAGGGTGTGAGACCAACACTTCGGGATTTCAAGATTCGGGGTTTTAGGGTTTCAAATGCCAAAAATATAACATAAACAAACTTCCAACAAAAATTGCGAAAGAAGAGAAGGTGGGACCCGCATTTTGGGGCTTCATGGTTCAAAACTTGATGAGTTCAAGTACCCCAAACCTCTCATGTAACCAACCTCCGAAATGTGAAAAGTGGAAGCTTCAGGGTTTCAAGGTTCGAAAATTCATGAGTTCAGAATCCATACATCAATATACACGAACCTCTGAAAGGCAAAAAGGAAGTTGGACTAAGTGTTCCTGTTGAAAAAGAATTCAGGTAATAATTCAATCAAAACACAAAGGAAGAGAGTACTCTGCTTCTACTGTAACTCTTCACACTAATTTTCATCACTCCCTGACCTTTATCTTTTACAGGTACTCTTGAATTTTTTTTTTTGGGGGAGGACTCTTGCTTTCATTTATGGGAGACTGAAGGTGTATAAGGATACGATATACCTTTACCTCACAGAATTCTGAAGGCCTAAGGACTTAGGAATTTTACACGCACAAAAGGGCACAAAGGATAATATTCACTTAGAGCCTCTTTTAAATCAATGCATTACACGTCAACAGTACTAGATCTGTGAATATATGTAAATACATGGTTAAGAATATCATTCCATCAGAGATTAATCATTAATAAGGATGTTTCGAGGGATATGAGTTTTGGTTTCCTTGGGGTTTATCTACAGAGAGGATCTGCCTCATTGTCGTTAATCTCCTCTTTCCATAGAAATAAAATTACAAATGTTCTTCACATATATTACCCATAACAAACAAAAATAGAAAAACATTACAGTCCCAATTTAATCAATACAATGCATCAGAAAAATCATTCAGGCAGAGAGTGGACATCATTCCAGTTCGGATTTAATAAGACATCGAAATAAAAACATAGTCATTCATAATAAAGACGGGTAGATCAACATATATGAATCCAATCCACAGGAAGACAAAGGGAACAACCACGTTCCTCCCAACCGTAGAACAGGGCAGCTAAAGTCACTTGCCCAATTCACCCCCTAGCCTGACCATGAATCCATGAGGGCAAACTTGGAAACTCCTCCTCGGCAATGTCCTTCAATTCCAACAGTTCTCCTCTTGCCTCACACTTACTGAACAGTGTTCATAACAACAAGACAATTCTATTTCGGCAGAATCCTCTTGCCTCACACTCAATCTGAAGTGTTCATTGCAACAAGAGAGCTTAGGAATCCTTTCCCAGCATACTTGGCAGCGTCCTGCCTCCTCGCATATGCTATTTATCAATTTTTAGTTTTTTGCCCAGGTCTTTTTTCCCTCCTTTGGGGATTTTCACAGCTTTCTTAATCCCTGATTTTCAGGGGATGCCAGTGGACAAATCTCTGATTTTCCACTTCTCATAATCATCCTAGAGGCAGTTCCAACATGTTCCCCACTCATGGAGTCATGGTCAGCTGATTTTAACATGGTTGTTCCATTTGTCCTCCTGCAATTAATATAAATATTCTATTGTGATACAAGTGTCATAGTCAAATGGTTAGTTGAGTCCAAATAGATCTCTGCCCAACAGTCACAATAATTAAATACAATTATTAAATTTGAAATTTGAAATTGCCATAAATGGAAAAAAAATTCCAGATTCGAATTTGCCAAAAACGAAAATAAATTCCAACCTATTTCAAAAATAAAAATTATTTTATTTTTGGGGGATGTCACATGAATAATTCCTTTGATAATATTATCCTGAAGGAAAAGGAAGCCAAAGCAACAAGGGTTACTCTCCAAAAGGAAATCATATATTCGACAAGTGAAGAGACATTCAAAACTACGAAAATATCCACCATAGAGCAAATCAGAGGTGACATCATGCTCAAGCTATGGGAAACCAACATAACTGAAAACAAAAGAATAGTCAAGGAAATCAGAGATGACTGTGAAGAAGTTTATGATCTCTTAGACTAAAGGTCATTAAACATTGGAAAAGGCAATTGTACAAGACTTCTGGAATAGATTAATATTGTAAGACATCAATTAAATTTTAGAGAAAGTTTGAGTGAAATTCAAATAGAAATTTCATAGATAAGAGAAATGGGTGTCACCCTAATAGACAAGTTGTTAGTTGATCCCAACTCAAAACTCCAGTCGATAAATTTTGCAGATAAAGGAGTTGAAGACCGTCTCTCCAAGATATAGAGAAAGGTTTATCTATTCGAAGCAAAGGACCTCCCAAAAGACCCCTGAAATTTTACATAGT